>CAKAOH010040216.1:374-69005 GCA_916701665.1 Sebastiscus tertius | reverse complement strand
ATTTCATTATTTGGCCTCAGATTTTTCCATATTCAATGCAGCTGTGACATCAGTGGCCTATAGCTACATTACTGCACTTCACTAAGTTTGTCCTGTGTGTCCTGCTGAGCATCCCACAGTTACAGAGTGGACCAAACATGCAAACATCTGCTTGATGCTTTCACAGAGACAGAAGACAACACAAATACATAACTTCCTCACTTTCTGAAGTGCTCCCTCCTTTGACAAGAAGTCGCCCTCTAGTGGCTCCAGCTGGCTCTTATCCATTTATGCTTCAGTTTGTTTCCTTCTCTTCAACAAAATGCAGTAAATGCTTTAGTTGAAAAACTTTGTTCACTGTGGAAGAAGTTAATGAGGGCTGACACTGACTGGGAAACTCTCCGTAAACCACCTGTGGCTTATTGGGATGGAGCGGCTCTGGGGAGCAGCTGACTGAAGTACTTCTGGTGATTTATGACTGTCTGCTGCTGGCCGGCTTATTGAACAGACATGTGGAGCCAAGTGGTGAACAAACAAACCTAATCAGAAAGCCTCTTTCTACTACTGAACTGTGTTTATGTGAAGGAAGCCACGTCACAATGTCCAGCCTCACAACTTCACATGAGTATACACATCACTATTTGCTGGGAAAGACTCAGATCATGATTCATAAATCAAGAACATAATGTGCCGGCTTTTCGGATTTGTTGCTCTTCCCATTTTTGTCATAAAATGAACTGGTGCTTCTTTGGAAAGCCACTGTGGGCAAAGCTTGGAATGGTTTGAGTAATTTGGCTTGTCATGTTCTTCCCCGAACTGATTCATCAGCCAGTTTGTCTCCACACGCAGCTGTTCAGCAGAACAGTGTTGGAAAAGGTGTAACACTGTTTATTAAAACACAGCCCAGAGGGTTGCTACACAAGATAAGACAAGACAAAGAAAATTGGAAGTTAGACATAATGCCGAAATTCAAAATGTTCAATGATTATGTCCATGATGTTGCACATAATAGCCCATTAGCCTGTTGCACATTATGTCCCGTAAATCAGAAAGTTGTAATGATGTAATCCACGGAGAGACAGTAATCCAGAGCTGAAATGGAGTTTGGAGCCACCTCAGCACCTAATGCCTCTGCAGTCCGTCTCTCTACATGATGTAGATGAGTTGTAAAGTCTGATTTCCACAGGAAGAAAGGATTTCCTATGTTGCATCGTGGTGGTAACAGTCTGCTGCTGAAGGTGCTCCAGCACATTGTGGAAAGGGTGAGAGTCAATTGTGCATGATGCTCTACAGTTTGTGCAGCATCCTCCTCTCTGACACCAACACCACTATGACTTGCCCGTAACTGCATGTGATTATCGTAAAGTGGGCATGTCTGTAAAGGGGAGACTCGTAGGTACCCAGAGAACCCATTTTCATTCACATATCTTTAGGTCAGAGGTCAAAACAAGTTACTTTTACAAAAGGGTTGGTCTCCGTAGGCATTATTCCACAATTGGAGCTGCAAGATACCACCAGGGGGCAGTCAACTACAAGGCAGATGAGACAGATGTGGAGTGCTGAGCAGCTTTCAAGCGCCAGAGAGAGAGCTGCAGTAAACTCACTACCTGTGTTTCCATGTCTTCCATCACACCTCCCTGTGAAGCCATTTGCCAGTCACAGCCATAGCAAGTGAGGAAGAAGGTGATGACGATTTAAAGGCCCACAAAAGCTCCTGGAACCAGATGCATTTCATCAGATGGACAGATGTGAAGAAAACACTGTTGAAAATGCACAGATCTCTCACATATAATGTCCAAAGATTTAAGCTTAAACCACAGAACTAACAATTATTTTCATCTATTAGTTGCATCATCCAGGAGTGATTCGTGTTTTGTTTCCACTCCAGGAAGAGATTCTTTCAGATCTAGAAGATGTGTGCACAAACTGAAATATTGATTTTGACATTAAACATTTACAATCATGCATGCATAGATGACAGGAAATATGCAAAACCCAGATGGTGCTGTCATGTAGAACTTAAGTTTAGCATATGAAAGTTGACACTATTGCCAATATGTCACACATTGAACAAGGAAGGTAGCTGCTCACTGGATCTGCTCATCGGTCAATGAACCATTACATGAATGTGTGTAGCTTCAGCTTTCCTTAACAACCCTCTGACTTTATAAGCCTGCTTTTATGAGTTGCACAATCTTAGGAGTCACTGTGATTGGGTGGAGCTCTATAGCTTCGGGGCTGTGTTAGAAAGTGGGATTATGAGTTTGTTTGTGTAAACACATGGGAAAAAGAGGGAGAGGCGGAGGGGACAAGATGGGTGGACCAAAAGAGACATGACAAGGATTAAAGTAGGATGTGGTGGAGCAACAAAAGATGATCAGTTTCATCTGGCCTGGACACAAACGGGGAAGAGAGGAAAGACAAAGTGCAGAAAAAACTGATGACTTCCCTAAACAAGAGGGCAGACGACTAACTGAGGAGGAAGCAGAGTGGCCAAACATTATCACTCTTGAGAAAGAGTGTGAGAGGGGGCTAGCGGGTGAATTTGCAGGAGGGGAGAGGTATGAGGGGACAGCTCTTGAAGAAGAAGTCACTCTTCTCTTTGGTGATCACTTTCTGCTCTGTGGGGAGCCTGCTGACCACTCTCACCATGATCAACGACAAGTAAGTGTGTCCCAACTCCCTATAGAATAACACTATCTTCAATCCAATCACAATGTTTTTTTGTACTTTGGGTGCTGGAGGTGTGTTAGTGGGGGCAAACGATAAAGAGGCATGCTGGGTGACCACAAGACAAGAGTGGAGCAGTTGATAATATAGGGCAGAAATTGAAGTATTTTGTTTGTCCACTGATGTCATCCTCTTTGTCAAAAGACACAAAGCTGTGAAAGGTGAAGTTAGTGGGAAATGACTTTGGTGTTTTTCTGCCCCAGAGTGAATGCTTTTCAACATCATGAACTAAGCAATCTAAGAGGGAAGTTACTGGCAGAGACATTTAGAAAATGAATTGGAAAAATGGCACGTCTTCAATACGAAATAACTAACAGGTTAACTTGTTTTTCAGTGGTGATGTGGTGTTATTACCATTGTAAGTTTCTGTATGAGGAAAATCAAAAGCAGCAGTTTTTTGTTTTCGAACAGAAATTGCAGAAACCCTCACACAGTCATTGAAAGTGACTCATGAGAGGTTGTTTCAGCTCAGCATGAGCCACTCCAACCCTACCATGTAAATAAATGAAATGAAAGGATTTTAAGCTGGAAATTTAGGGCGGCTGTAGCTCAGTGAGTAAAAAGATCGTCCTTTAACCAAGGTTGGCGGTTTGATTCCGGGCTCGAAGTGTCCTTGAGCGAGAGACCCTGAACCCCAAGTTGCTCCCTGGGTGCTTCACAGCAGCCCACTGCTCCTAAATGCTAAGGATTGGGAAATTTTCGATGAGGTGGCTGAAGCTCAGTGGGTTGAGCGGGTTAATGTTTAACCACAAGGCCACAGTTGCAAAGTCCGCTTATTTCCTGAAAAGTCGCTTACAAATATGGGTAGTTGCGGGGTGTGTTTTTTTTGGGCTTGTTTCTAAAGTGTAATTGCTTATTTGGGCTTCCGTTTCTCTCCTGATGCCTCCACACCCCCCTCATACAGGTGCACACATCGTAAGAGTGAAGGCTGGGAATAAGGCAGGATCGTGCATTACAAGACTCCAACAAAGAATCAAAAAACACACGACGTAGTGTTAAAATCAGTCCCTTGTGCCAATTGGTGGTGAGCACTTCCTCGAAATTCACCTTGATGTTTAGAGTGGTTGACAATTGACAGGTGGGGGTTCTCAGAGTTTGTGGGAGGGTTGCCTGGGTTCTGACATTTCAGGACAATTGGGCACAGGACACATCATCAGTAGTGTACCCTTGTATCATCTGATGTTTCGGCCTTTTAACACTATACACCCTCCACAAAGCCGGCGAGCTGCAGGGTGATCAATCCTCAGCTTGTGTACTGTGCCCAAGTGTCCCGAAATTCCCCTTACTGCTGGGAATGGCAAATGGCTGAAAGGCTGACAGGTGGGGGGTTCTCCAGTGGGTTATGCGGATGTATTTGAAGCCCTGCCCGGATCATTCCGCTTGAGCCAAATCCACTGGCTGCTTCTTTCAGCCGCTTCTGAGATTGCTCTGATGGTCTGCCGCAGAGCCTGACCGTGGCATCCCAGCTCTTTCAGCAATCTAATGGTAGAAGAAGCCACGAATCCTTTGCATCATACCTCCACTGGATGGACTTTGGTGTATCCTCTGCTGCTAGCTCTGCGTAGCGCAGCTTCTTACGTTCGTAGGCCTCTTCAATCAAGTTTTCCCATGGAACTGTGAGCTCTACTATGTAGGCAGCATTCACTGGTTAGATTGCTTTATGTAATGACAACGTGCATGGAAACAAACAATACAGCACATTTAGATATAGATATATACAGTATATAAACTGAATATATATTCAGTATACACATAATTGGCCAATAAAGCTAATTCTCATTCTGATATGAAGCAAAGACAAATGGGGCTCAGAGCCTCTTATAGCATCTGTTTTATCTCTGACATCAACATGTTACTCACCTGTCCTGTTTCTCTTGTGTTCGCTCCACAGTAATGTGGAACCTCACAGACCGCCTCCTCACAAGAAAAGCCCCCCCTGGCCCGCTGACCTCTGTAAAGGCTGCAAGTGAGAACAGACACTGTCACTTTGTTTCTTCTCCTTGAGGCACCTTTTTGTTTATGCCTTTAACAGATCAAGTCATGTCAGCGCTACAGGGATTACACACCTGACTGTGTATTTGGACGTGTGTGTGTGTGTGTCACAGGGAGGTCATCAAAAAAGTAAAAGAGCGTTACTCTAAAACCTGGAAGAGGCAGGAGGACAATTACCAAAAATACAGGTAATTTATTTTGAAATTATTTCATTTTGTATTCTGCAAACCAGAATTGCAAATAATTGTCTATGCATGCACAGATATGCCGTATCTACAGTGTCTATAGTACAGGCCGTACATCCGGGGATGTACAGTATGTATGATTTAAAAGTTAGTTTAAATAAACTATACATGGAGTACTGCTGTCATACGAGGAGTACCTAATCCCCTTCAAATAATGACTGTCTATTTTATATCTTTTCATTCGCCTGATTTACATTTGTCACAAATTGCGGAAATCGATGGGCAGATCCTTTTAAGTATGATCTCATGCATGACCTTGAACTGTACTAGCTTTCATAGACAAAAAATAAATTTATGTAAGATGCTTTTTATATGGTCAGAAAGAAGAACAACTAAAGACAAGGAAGGAGAAGTGGAAATAGATGTGTTGATTAAAGCAGAAGAACTTACAGACCAATGTTAAACACATAATCTAAATATAACACGTCTAAAGGTCATGTGACTTACGGTAAAACAGAGAGACTTCACCTCAGGCAGCTTTCACTCACCTGGGGCTTTTTATGGAAATAAAATCCTTTTAGGAAAGAATAATCTTTTTATTTATAACGTGAACAAACTGTCTATTCAATTAACTCTTTCTGTATTTTGCAAATTATGAAGCTTTCTGTTCAACACCACTCCTGACCGTCTTAAATGTGATTTAACGAAGTCCTTGTGGTTCCCCAGATCTCAGCTGAGCAGCAAGTGCCATGGTTCTGACAAGGCCATCATTACCCAGGCCAACACTCCAGTGGGATCCAAGATCGTGTACGACGGAGAGAAGAAGAAGACCCTCCAGGTGAACCCGGAGATTTTCAGCACCTTTGTAAAGGTTAGTTGTTTCTCATTCATGAATATTACCACAACATCTGATGCTTGTTTGGTGTCTTGTTTGGTGCAAGTTATATTCTTGTCATACAATATAATGTGACATCAAGATACACCTTTATCTACTTTTTAAGGACATGGACAGAATTGTAAGAATCCAAAGTATGACTCTACAAGCAATACTAGTTAGGAATGTGAAGTAATATAATGAATACATTTAGGGAATTTCAATTAACTAATAAAGACAATTGTGGTAGAAGGCAGATACACATAAATGTAACTGAGGTTTTCAGTTTATTTGGATGTAGTTCTTATCTTCACTATGACCTCAGCTATGTACATAACTCTACGTCACACAAGAGGACTTTGTTTTCAAAGCAAAAAAATAGTAAAATGATTAATTAATTATTAATAGTAATAAAATAGTAAAAGATAGTGAAGATAAATAGTACAATAAGATAAGATAAGAAGTCGATAATACAAATAGTGACTACTGTGTGTGTATATAGACTATACACACACAATCCAAAGTTCAATGAAGCAGCCATGTGATAAAAAGACATCAAAGGCCCTGTAAAAGTGAAATATAGCGCATGGTCTAAAGTGCATGGTGCAAGTGCATTTAGGACATGTCCAACTCCTCTTTTGCTAGTTAAAGGTGCTAAATTTCAGAGCAAGTACATTTGAACCACGTGTAAGACAGGGCCCAAAGAGTTTACAGCCATGCAGACAATCAGGTTCAGATTCCAAGTAACAGGATTCAGGATACAGGACACAATAAGTGGAAAGCAACGGCACAAAGCTTTAATATCAATCTATCAGGGAATGAGTGGAAATAGGCCGTTTATGTCCTGCAGGGTGGGTGAAGGAAAGTGGAACCAGGCGAGCAGGCTAATAACCTGCTACTTAAGAACAACAAAGTACAACATGCCCATTTTAAATACACACAGAAGAACAGCCCATAAAGTACAACGTTTTGACCTCACCAAGACGTGAATAACATCTGTCTACCACCAACACAGCCAAAGAAGGATGGAACTTTAATCTTTAACATTATTAGCTATTGAAACTAGTAAACACATCCATGCTCATTTGCAAAAAAAAAAATCTTCTTCATCACCCTCCCTTAATATGTCTCTTTGTCTTTCACAGGCAGTATGATATAATCTGTATATAAATGTTGTTTTGTAATACATTTTCCTCTGATGTTGATTCCAGGAGCATCCGTTCCCAAATAAAACATGGGACACGTGTGCTGTTGTTGGGAATGGAGGGATCCTGACCAACAGCAGCTGTGGAAAGACGATTGATTCAGCTCAGTTTGTTATCAGGTGAGAAAGGTGTCCAGTGTAGTGGACTGATGACAACCTTAATCAACATTAACATTCACATTCTTTTGCAATTCTTTATAACGATCTCTATATCGTCTTTGTTGCTTGTTCAGGTGCAACCTACCTCCCTTGGAAAATGGCTACGAGAAACACGTGGGCATCAAGACTGACCTTGTGACAGCAAACCCAAGCATTCTACAAAAAAAGTGAGCCAGAGGATGAACCTCACTGCACTTTAAAATGTTCCTGTTGTCTTGTTGCTTCCTATCTGCTGTTGATTTTTAGGTTTGGGTCTCTGACGGGGCGTCGCCGTCCCTTTGTGGAGAGTCTGCGCAGATATGGCAACTCCCTGCTGCTCCTTCCCGCCTTCTCGTACAGCTTCAGCACCCCTTCGTGCCTGCGGGCCGTCTACAGCATTGAGGACTTTGAAAGCCCCATCCGGCCCATCTTCTTCAACCCCGACTACCTCCAGAATCTGGCGCTCTTCTGGCGCTCCCAAGGCCTAAAAGGAGATCGACTCAGCACCGGCATGATGATGGTTAGCCTGGCTCTGGAACACTGTGCCAACGTGCATCTGTACGGGTTCTGGCCCTTCAGTAATCACCCACAAGGACTCTATGCCCTGACTAACCACTACTACGATGACATAAAAGCTACTAGACTCCACACCATGCCGGATGAGTTTGACCTCTTGTTGCAGCTGCACACTCAGGGGGTGCTCAGGCTTCACCTGGGAGATTGTCGACCAGGTGAAAAATAGTTTTCAGACTCAGGAGCAACTGGCAAGACAGGAGCAAAGTGCATTGTTTGTAGCCCAGTCTTTCATATACTAACTTAATAATAATAACTTTCTGCATTCCTATGCAGCTTGTGGCCTTTTTTTTCTTTTGTTTTGCCACTGGCTGATGACATGGTGACATGGATTAAGTATGTCCAAGCAAGATGGACCAGAGGGCAACTCCAGGGTCTGAAAAGTGAAACCAATGTGCAAGTGCCTTAAACTTGCATTCTTTCTAATAAGCATTAGCTCCACGCTCGGCCTCCGGCCAAAATGCTGAACTTGAGGCTTCAAAACGGCAGTCCACAAACCAATGGGTGACATCACGGTGACTACGTCCACTTCTTATAAACAGTCTGTGAGATAGACTCTCAGTGAATGCTGAGTTGGCAGCCAAGACATTTGCACTGAAATGAAGATGCAACAAAAATATTAGCTATTGTCTTGTAAATAGTCTTGTAGTCTAAAACTGTATTTATTACCACAAATGTTGCAGCTAGAGTCTGGAGGGAGTTATGGTTGTTTTGATTTAAATGGCGATCCTTTGTGAGGCCTTTGTGGGGGTTTACATTGTAGTTCCTTATGTTAATCAATTACTAATGACAGTTATGTAACTGACCATGGGAGCTTTTGCATTGGAATCAAGACTTGGGTGTGTCTTGTGTAACTTGGAGTATTGCCTTTCATACTTATAAAGTCTTAACAGTGATCTTCGTCATCCAGAACAATAACATACAAGCTGCAGATGACCAAACCTGAGAACTCTTGGTGAGCCAGTTTTTGTATCATGTGAATGTTTGCGCTTTTCCTGTTTTTTTTTTGAGAACAGCACAAAGTGAGAGGGAAAATTAAGTTAAAGTGAATAGATATTCATCAGAAAAAGTTCTTTGTATGCAATTAGTGGCTGGACTGAAATTCAAGACGTCTTAGCTTCCATGATTTAGTATCTTTGAGCGATTTAGTGTCCCGAAACCGCCCAGCATTTGTCATTAAAATGCAGTATTTCTTTACAAACCACACATTTGGCTGGAACACCATCTAATCCAGTGATTTAATAGCATAGAGTATGTAGTACTTTTCATTAAACAAATGAAGAGACTGATTCTTGAGTTCCTTGTTTCTTTATTCGTGAGATGAGGCACACAGTCTGCAGAGTGCTAAAATCCTGACAAATGGTATAATACATGATCTTTTGTAAAATACGTCAACATCCTGTTTGATCCTTTCGTCCAATGGGTTTGTTTCTCCTGCTTATCGCACATCCTACTTCTAACTTATCATAGGGCAAGGGCTGTTTCTGTCACAGTCCTGTTGCTATGTTACGGTAGTTCTTTGTCATCAGTCTTAGCTAGTAGGACAGTATGTACTCATCTGACCTTAAACAAGACTCTTTTATCAGTTCTAAATACCATTCCAGCACATTCACAGAAAAACATGCAGTGCAATAGCTTAGCAGTGAGCAGTGGGTTGATTATACATTACAGAATACTGATTATACACTATACATTTTGCACACTCCTCTATTTTTTACACTTCATAGCAAATGCATGAATCCATAGTAATATTTCTGGTTTATTTGGCCTCATATTTCCATATTCAATGCAGCTGTGATATCAGTGGCCTATACATTACAGCACCTTCCACTTCAGTAAGCTTCTCCTCCGTGTCCTGCTGCAGGGCATCCCACAGTTACTGAGTGGACTGAACATGCAAACATCTGGATGATGCTTTCACAGACTCTGTGAAAAAAAATCTAACCAGGGAAGCCTTGGCAAGAACTGGAGCAGTCTTTGTCCTATACTCCTCTTTCCCTGTCCCCAAATTCATAATGGTGGCCCATGCACACGGTCTCCAAAATGACATCTGTTGTAGGGTTAGTACATCCGGCCAATTAGGCCATTAATGGGATGAAATGTTTGTTTCTTTTTGGAGAGAATAGCCCGCTGCCACAAGTTGCCATCCCGGACATTGCTCATGGGATTCCACTCATGTCGGCAGTGACCTCGTTGTACATCCAGCTGCAGCACTCTGCTCATTCCCACTGGCTCGTCTCTCCAGGGTGAAGTCTTTTATTTCACAGAATCACAAAAACACACTTTCCATTTTCATTTTTGCCATCTATTCTCCAGGCAGTTTGACTGTGAACTCGCTAATGACGACAGACACTAAGTGGAAAGCTCGGTGGAAAAAAAAGAGAGTGAGGAGACATATTAATCTTTATACTTTATACAAAACATCTAAGAAGCACTGAATGACTTCTGAACATTTTTGATGGTTCAGTCTGGATTGATTCAATAAGTAAATGTATTAACAATTCGGTTTTTAAAATGATTGGCTAATTGGAACAAATATTGAGCTTGTAATGCACAGGGGTGTAATTACATTGACTGTTGTCACTGTAACAAAGTCATTTTTTTTCCTTTTTTTTGGTATTTCTAAATACCGCTGAACACCCACACAGGTGTTTTCAGATATTCTGGCTAATAAGACCTCTGCTCAGGGTTAAGATAAAGTTTAACTACAGTTTAATGTTTAAATAAACATGTTAACTGAAGTGTGTTTCTGTATGAAAGAGAATTAGTTGGCACAACTTTTATTATTTAGTACGTAGAACTCAAAATTTGAATGTGAATGATAAGTTATTTCAATAAAAGATAATTAGTTGGCTCAAATGAAGACAGTTTTCCTCAAAACTTAAGAGTTTGAGTTGGCCTCAAAACTCAAAAATCTAGTGCATAAAGTTGCCTAGACATTTTGAGTATTCATGACCTTCTCATTTTTACGGTGTAGGTGTAGCTTTGATGAGAATTTATTAGGTCACAAATCTTCATCTACCAATAAGAATGATGAAGGTGTAATTCGTCCCGCCCTAACAGGTACAACAATGCTAACAGGAGAGTCAGGAAGATGTCAATCAATTAGTCTGTACACGCCCACACAGTCCTGAGAAGACGTCTAATCTGCTAGATTAACTGAAAACACCTGGGTGGGTGTTCAGAGGCTCGAAAGACGGGGCATCACGTTGGCCGTTCCTCATTTGCATACAGTTGAGGTCGAGGCTACTTTATGCAAACTTTAGGCTATAAATGCTTTATCAGGGGCGTCCCCACATTTAGGCGTTCTCACATTTTCGTTCCAAATAAGCGACCACGTTGGTTCCGGTTTGAAAGCTGGGAGCAGCAACCCACGAGGAAAAGTGTTCATCCAATCAGGTGCCGAGCGCCTTGTGTCTAGTGGCAGCCCATGGGAAGCGAAGTGATCCCTCGCGATAAAAAACACCCCTGTGGACATGTACCATGCTAGGCAACATTGCGTTGTGTGTGTATGTGCACACTACACTTTGTGCAAAAACTGTGCAGCTTTTTTGCTTTAAGTGTGTTTGTGGCTGCAACCGCAGTGGAGTGTATATTGTTTATAGTACATATGTGTCCGTGTTGTTGCCTCTGCTGTTAAATGGCAGAGCCGGCCCTGTCTGAACCTTTCAGGGATAGACTGCATGTGTGAAAAGGACATAATTGATAATCAGTTGCATGCACAAGCTGCAAAGTGACATCTATAGAATTGGAATTTATGGTTTGGACATCAGGCTGTGTTGTTTAAGCTACGTTTCCTTCTGTATCTCTGAATATCTTCTGTAATTTAATAGGTATAATATATATCACATACTGTATATTCATATGTTCTCCTTTCCCTTTTAAAAATGTAAAACTAACATTTACTCAGAGTACATTTTTACACAAGTACATTACTTTTACTTTAGTAAAGTATTTTAGTAGGCTTCTCTTTCCGTCCCTGGTAATGTAATTTTAAGCCTCACAGACTCAGATGTTCTGTCATCACAAGCTGAAGTTCAACTGTCACCGAATGAACTGCCAAAGTGACAAACAAAATGACGGTTGACAGTTGACATGAGCTGAAGTGACATCTCTTCGGTCTCCTGTGTTGTTCCTGCCAGTGACACAACATCAGCCCGTGTGGCTGTAATCCTCCTGATAAGACTGCAGAGATGCTGCTCTCCACCAATCAAAATCAAACACAGATCTCATAGTGACAACAAGAGCAGGACAATACCCAACGTTTCAAGATAGGGAAGCCTTTTTATTTCCTCACGTTTTTTTTTCTTTCTCAGCCATGGAGCCCAAACAAAAGATGCATAGACTTTATCCAATAAGCATTTCTGTTTTATTTTTTGTAGGAAAATAGGTCTTTTCACATGCAAATATTTTCATCAAAGTATATGAAAAAAAAAAAATGTTTGCCAGGGGATACCAGAATGGCACTCAAAGAAATGTACATTTTACAAAAGGCATAGAAAAACACACAAATGCATGTATGAATCGGAGTTTGTACCGGTAATACCACTAGTTTTATTGTCACATCCCACATGGGTGACTATAAGAAACATGTAGGGAAACACTGCAGTCTTTCTTCTGAACACAGACATTTGTTTTACGTAGACAGACAGATGCTGAGGGTGGACATTGTGGTATCCCTGATAAATAGACCCACAAAAGACTTCTGATACAACCCCCGTGTGACGTGCTTTCACTTATAATTCATTCAGCTGCCCGGTATGAGGGATAATTAGATAGTTTCAGTTCCAACGTGTGTCTTTAAGGGTGCTCAAATGCATATTGGCGAATGTAACATATTTCAAATTTAGATGATTTTATGTCATGTCTGTTTTTTTTTTGCTATCTTGCAAAAAGAAGAATTCCTGCTGCACACTGTCAGTACTTTATTACCTCCGCCAAGGAAGTCATGTTTTTGGTTCAGCTTGTTTATTGGTTTGTTTGTCCGTTTGTCAGCAGGATTATAAAAAAACTACTGGACCGATTTTCATGAAACTTAGTGGAACGGTGCAGCATGGGCCAAGGAAGAACTCGTTACATTTTGGAGCGGATCTGACTATTTTTTGCTTTCGTTAACATTGCGAGATAGCGGATTTGACCTTGGTGCCCCTTGTTAGCAAGTCCTGAAAGAATCAGTGTACTTACAGAACCAGAAACCAACAATGACATACTGCTAAACTGGTAAACCTGAAGGATTAGATGCTCTTTATGGGTTTATGGCCAACAGCCCTATTTTTTATTATCATCTCGCAAATGTATTGTCATAAAGGTTAAAACACACATTGGCACACCTATATAAGACTCTGTACCAAATCAGACTGAGCACTTTAAGCCTTGGTGCGTCCTGTCTGCTTTTAGTGTTTTGTTCTTTTTAAAAGCCCTATAGTGACATTTCGGAGACACACAGGTCTGGTTTTCACAGTGACAATATGCAGAGGAGAATAATCCCTAATAGAAGTATTTGTAAAAGTAATTTCTGACCACTGGGCGCACTTATGTCTTTCTACCTTATTCTCTTTCTTTCTCAGTCACTCAATAGACAAAAGAGAACAGGACTGAGCCACATAACCTAGAATAGTTTTGGAGATGTAAGGCCAAGCTGCCAGTCATGCAGACTCTGAGCAGATGGGGTCTTTCAGTACCCTCAAGGCACCTCCTCAAAATCTTCAAGTGCTCCCTCCTTTGACAGGAAGTCGCCCTCTAGTGGCTCCAGCTGCAAACCATCACCAGCTGCCTGTTATCCATTTATGCTTCAGTTTGTTTCCTTCTCTTCAACAAAACGCAGTAAATACTTTAGTTGAGAAACTTTGTTCACTGGGGAAGAGTTTAATGAGGGCTGATTGGCCTCCGGGGAGGGGGGTGGTGACCGACACTGACTCTCAGTAAATCACCTGTGGCTTATGCGGATGGAGCGGCGTCAGTGGAGCCAGTGTCAATCACTGCTTTGGGGAGCAGCTGACTGAAGTACTTCTGGTGATTTATGACTGTCTGCTGCTGGCGGACAGATATGTGGAGCCTAGTGGTGAACAAACCAATCAGAAACACCCTTTCTACTCGAGCACCCTGCTGTATATTGTGTTTATGTGAAGGAAGCTACGTCACAATGTCCAGCCTCCACAACTTCACATGAGTTATCTTTTGTTGAGTTAGTTGCTGGGAAAGATCCTTCAGACCAGATTTATTAAATCAAGGACATAATGTGCCGGCTTTTCAGATTTGCTCCCCCTCTCAAATTACCGTCATTAAATGAACTGCTGCTTGTCTGGAAAGCCACTGTGGGCAAAAGCTTGGAATGGTTTGAATAATTTGGCACTTTATGTCCTTTTCCACAACTGATTCATCAGCCAGTTTCCACACACAGCTGTTCAGCAGAACAATGTTGGAAAAGGAGTAACACTTTTTTTTTTTTTTTAGCCCAGAGGGTTGCTACATACATTAAATATTGACACTGTAACATACAGGGAAAAGTCTGGCTTTTTTTTCTTTACATCAGTAAGTCACTGTAGCCGACATATTATAAAAATATACTATGTCATATTTCACATTTTTTACAATTGGAAGGCAATTTAAAACACAATAACCATAAATATCCATACATCTATTTCATTGATAAAAGAACTTTCTTTTTCTTTATTTTTTTACAAAAAACGTTATTGAAAAAAGGAGTGTTTTCGTATAAAACACCGGCTCGAACATAAAAATCGACTCCATTTTGGAGTTTGCTATTTTAAATCCCAGTCCAAAAAAGCAATACACATACTGTGGTACAAAAACAGGTGACTTTTACAAAAGGGTTGGTCTCACGTAGGCATTAATCCACAATTGGAGTAGCATGGCCACAGTATTCCAAAGCTACAAACAACCAGGCTTCATGGCAGCCTAGCATAAAATCTTGGCACTGACACTTGCATCACACAAACAGTGTTTGGTCTCACTATAGTATAGTAATGGCTTCAAACCTTTTTCCATTACAACGTGGTGATATTGCAGCCTTGTGCATCTAACACTGAACTCGTAGCGCTGAGAGGATTTAACTGACACAAGGCTTGTCGATAGAAAAAGGAACACTACAGCTGGTTAAGGTGTTGCTGGATGCAGGTAGCATTGGCAACTGGTATCTACTCCCTATTAAAGGAAGCCCCGAAGAAGATACCACCAGGGGGCAGTCAACTACAAGGCAGATGAGACAGATGTGGAGTGCTGAGCAGCCTTCAAGAGCCAGAGAGAGAAACTGAGAAGTTAAGTAAAGTATAAAAACTGGATTGCTCATGCACCTTAAAAAGAACATTTTTTTTCTTAGGAAATTTCAGATGTAGACTGGATAAAAAAGCCACCTGCTGTACTCATCGGTTTTCTGAGCAGCAGCTGGTGTCACACAGTTATTAAAAACAGGAAACACATACAAACACACTGTCAAATGCAAAGTCACAGTAACGTAACACTGTGATCAACACTGGAGAGAAAGCAGACACAGAACATGACTGACAGGACACAGCCTTCAGGAAGGTGATGTTCTCGCTGCGTTGTAAAGTCACTGCTTTAGGCGCTGCCACCAAATTATGTTTCATTTTATTGCATTTACTATGACGCTCCTTGATAACGCCATTACAGTAGCTTTAGCTTGCCGGAATATACTCATAACATGGCATCCCTTTGCCTTTGCGTTTCATGTCCAAAGAATTAGGATGCTAATGTGTTAATGGAGACGGTGTCTTTGCAGATGAGCGGCCAGAAAATGAGCTAAGCCAAATCTGGGGATCAATCTGATTTGCAACAGAACTCATTATCATTCAGTAATTTTCCAAAGTTCAAACCCCTAAGAAAGCATGAAGGGGAGGACAACAGAGGTCAATGATCTGCTGCAGGACTTGAGGAGACATGTAAACGACAGACTGTAGCCTACAGTTTGTGTTGGTGTGATGTTTCAAGTTAAACAGTGATAGCCCAGACAAAACTTATTGTCAGCTGCAACATCACGTCTTTTTTTTTTTTTTTACACACCTTAGTACACAAACACATCTTCTCCAGCTTGCAGGATTCTTTAAGGCACATTGGTGTTTAAATATCCAAGGAAGATTGCAACAACTCGTCATCTAGTCTCTAATATATACACCGTTTCTGGGGTTAAATCCATACAGAGGGCTTCCCCTCTCCTGATTTGCTGCTGCTGCTGTTGCTGCTGCTGCCTCCTCCGCTGCTGCCTCCTTTCCCGTGCTTGAATCTATGCTTGCGCTCTTTCTGAGGCTGCGGTTGTGGCAGAGGTTGGGCCTGGATGATGTTACTTTGGGGCTTGTCGTCCTGGTTGTCCCCGAGCTGCTCCTCTGCCCGGTGCTGCTGACTGTAGGCCTGGATGGCCGCCTCCAGTTGCTCGTGAGCTTGCTGGATCATGTCTTTGTTCAAAGCTACGCGGGCCTCCCCTCCAGTGGGGAAGTTATCTTCATTGCTTCCAAACTGCTGCTGCTCCTCTTGGGCAATGTTCGCCCGGTTCTGCTTGCACGCCATCTTAGCGTTGCTAAGGTCCGTGTAGGGCATCTGCTCCGGCTTTACCACAATGTTGTAGCCAGGTGGAGCTGATGGGGTGTTCCATGAAAAGGGGTAACCCACGTAATCCGCAGCCCCATCTCCACCCACCCCTCCCTCAGAGCCCACCTCAGGCCCCGTCCCCGCTACTGAACCCTCAACACCTCCATTGGTGCCCAGCAATCCCAACTGGTACTCATCCTCCTGAGGTGGGCAGCGCCGACGGCGAAGAATGTCACAGATGGTTCCAATCCCCAAATGGAGCATCTCCCAAACATTGAGCGTGAGGCAAAGGACTGTCACGCCATACATGATGCGCAGGAAGATGGTCTTCTCTGTAGGCCGCGACACAAAGCAATCAACGCTGTGGGGACAAGGTTTCCCCGAGCACACGAACACGGGCATCACGCGAAACCCGTACAGCAAATACTGGCCTGCAAGGAAGCCTGCTTCTAGCAGCGTACGAGTCACCAATTGCAACACATAGACCCGCATCAGCCCCTCGTCTCTTATACGCTTGCGCCCATCATGCCGGATTTTGGGTCTGGGTGTGGGTTGCAGTGGATCCCGCGGCCTTTTTGGGGGCTCGATCTCTGGCACCTCATAGATCATGGGATCGTCCTCTTGGTCCTCTTCGGTCTCCTCAATCCCGCGGTGTTGCCGTGCTCCAAAGCAGATTTTCCTGGGCTTCCTGTGCGTGTAGCCCCCTCCTCCTGTTCGAACCGCAACAGAACCAAGTCCTCCTTTGGCTTCATCTAATCGTGCAATCTTGTTGACAGCGTAGCCCATGTACATGAGAGAAGGCATCGCCACCAAGATGATCTGGAAGACCCAGAAGCGAACGTGGGATAGAGGGGCAAAGGCGTCGTAGCAGACGTTCTCGCAGCCCGGCTGGCCCGAGTTGCAGACAAACTTGCTCTGTTCGTCGTAGTATATGGACTCTCCCCCAACGGCAGTGAGGACGATACGGAAGACGATGAGCACGGTGAGCCACAGCTTCCCCACGAAGGTGGAGTGGTTGTGGATCTCCTCCAGCAGCCGCGTGAGGAAGCTCCAGCTCATGGTGTCGCTGGACAGTGGGGCAGACAGTGTCCCTCTCTCACCTGCTCACAGACTCTGGAGAAAGGAAAGAGATGGAGAAAAAGAGTATGAGCTCACAATAAATATAAATTTCAAAGTAAGTAGTACGATTTTCCAGACTTTTATCCCTGCTGAAATAACATTAGTTCTGCAAATTCAGTAGCAAGATGGGCAAAGGGGTGACATAATAATTGCCTTAATTAAAATAAGAGTTCCTCTCTGAGCTCAGGCAATCAATACATCCTTAATTTGATATATTGCTTTTTGCAGCACAAATGCACACACACTGAATCCAGAGCTCAGCGCCACAGTGAGGTTGCTGTCAAGTTCGTGGCTTTTTAGGGAATTAGAAGACCAAACAGGGTGGAAAGAGGATATCGGTATTAAAAAATACCATCAAGCAGCACTGAGAAGGAGGCGAAATAATCCAAATAGGGAATTTGCTATCACCAAATACACACTCGCTTTATTTAACAGCCTATCTCTTTTTGAAGAATAAATCCTCTTAGTGAGCCTTCTTCTGTGTGAGGTGCAGTTTTCAGGATTGTATTAACTTGACTGGTTTGTTCTGGTTGGGAGGTAAATAGCATTGTGCTGTGCTTGTGTGCACGTGTGTGTGTGTGAGAGCACAGTTTAGGAAGAGGGACATGTTGCCTATGTAGGTTAGGTCTGGGCTCCAGGCAGTCCAACCAAACCAGCAGAATCAGCAGGTGGCCCGGCTCGAACCGTTGGAGCGGGAAGTCAGACAGCAGACCCACATTAGCTCAGGCAGTGGAGCTGAACCCAAACACTGCTGTCCCTCAGGGCGGCTTTGGGGGATGAGTACGACACCTCCACTGAACTTTCCCCTTTATGAAGCCGCAATAGCGCATGGCTTATTGTCAGCTAGACTGAGAGGAAAATCCAACCATGAATGCTTAGTTTGGGGTTTAAAGAGCTTCCAGGGACGATATCCTTACCAAGCAGGTTGAGAGCTTATTTGGAGCGAGCTGCAGCTGCAGCGAGAGGGAAAATGTAGCTGGAGGAGGCGAGCAGGAGCTCCCAGCCCTCTGCTTTGTGTCTCCAGTAGGAGCAGAGAGGGAGGGGATGTTTTGAAGAAGGCTTGCAATGAAACATGTGTCATATTGATCACTCTGACCATATAAGGACACGCCTGGGACACAGGAGGTAGATGTCAGGAATCCAGTACGCATATTACCCACATACAGTAAGAGGGCCATAACTGCCAGACTAAGCGGCGGAGTCTAACTGTGAGCGTCTGTGACCGACATGTATGAGTAAGCAGCAAATAACCAGAGCGGAGCGAGAGGCTGCCACAAGCACACAGAGTCAGAGCAGTGTCCCTCCATGGTCCAGCTCCGTCTGACTTTTCTAGCATTACATCATTGCATTTTTTTTTTTACATAACTCTTACTGTGCTGCTCAGTTGTTCTTAAGATAATAACAACCAGATTCAGTCACAGAAAAACAGTCGGCTGCAAAGGTTAAACTGCTTTGATTTAATGTAATGGTAAGGTTATTCTGCTGCTTACTGTTTTAGGGCAAAATGTTTCATTATTTGTGCATCTTTTTCTACTTTTCCTTTCTGCTGTATGTGTTTTTTTCAGTTTCTATTAAAATAGTTTTATTATGGGAGTTATGTACTTTATTGAATATTTGTGATGTAGTGGATTCAAGCTATACTTACTTATTACTTAGTTTGTCTGATTTCTGCCTTTAGTCAGTCAATTCAAATCACACTTTAGGATATTCTCTTACGAATTATTAATTCTGAGTGACAAAAACCTGATTTATTTCAAATCTGTTGCTGCAGAAGTAAAGTAGATATCGGACGATTAATCGGCTATCGGCTTTTTCCTGCTCCAAACTATCGTTATTATATCAGCCTTTAAAAATCCACTATTGGTCGACCTCTACTATTTAATGCACTTTTGTAGCCGGAGACCTAGCTGATGATGAAGCCTTGTATTTACTTTGCAGAGTTCTTCGGTAGTTTGTGCACCAGGAACTGTCACAATCCCTCCTGACCAGGGGAGACGCTCCAGCGCAGCCACACGGTTGCCTGGGCCGGAGTTTAATGCTCCCGCTACCTCAGCCACATATAACCTGGCATTCGCTTTCTCATCCAATTTATGTCTGTGGGAGCTAGTGGGGCAGTTAGGGGTAAGAAGCTGACTCTGTGCATTAAGTTACTGGCGTGAGTCAGCCTCCCGAAAAGCACCGCACAGACACAGCGTGCAGGCTTTCTGTCTGTTGCTCTGATATAAACGATGAACAGCAAATTGGTGGAAATTGTGTCACACGTGAAAACATCAAAGAGTACAACAGACTTTGGTTCTAAAGTCAGAAAAGGAAACAAGGAAATCTCCCTTTACTGTAATCCCACTGTGATTTTATATAATAGGAGACTACTCCGAGGATTAATGGCTCTATAGCCGTCAGCCCAAAAGGTCATGACTGTGTAATCACGAGTCATCAAACAATCAGTCTCTCTGATACATCTGAGCACATGATCTAGCTCATTGCCCTTCCAGAACAGCACAAGGTCAAAGGTCAACAAGATCAGTTCCTAAGGGGTTGAACTCTCCACATCACGACCTCACGCGCAGATTCAATTAGACAGTTGCAAATACAGTCAACGTCACTGGAGGGATCCCCTCAGTCACTGGCTTTCATCCCTCGGAGACTCACATCCAGATATATTACATTGACACAGATGGGCAGACACACGTGCAACAGCCTCAAAAAGCATGTAGAGTAGAGCCACAATGTCCCCGTACGCACAAACACAACATGACTATCAGAACACTGCATTGGGGTTAGCTGAGGCGCTCCTCTCACAGTACTGACTCATCATGTGGACACAGTGCTCCAGCTGGAGGACCCTGGGCTTGGGAGGGACACCAGGGGAATGAGCCCACCACGGGACAAACCCCGACGCGTGCAGGGGAACGAGGCGAACAAGGGTTGTAATTGTGATGCATGCATCATCGAGGGGAGTCCTGTGCAGCAACAGGTGAACGTACATAATAACAGGTGTGCCAGGTCATGGTTTCTTTTAGAAACAGTGGTGTATTTATACATTAACATCATATTTACTTACTAATAGTTACTTGGAGAAAGTCTTTGAGATGAGGATATCAGGATAAACTTGGTTTTGTGTGACCAGAAGATGTTTGGCTTACCACAGTAATACAAGACAACTAACTAACAAAGACAATAAGGAGTTTTATGATCCGTTCAAAGCATCATTTCTGCAGTATTTTTCTGACGTCATTTTAAAAAAAACATTGTGTTAAAGCTGCAATGGGTAGAAATGGAGCAAATATGATTAAAGAAAGTTATATTTATAAAACGGTCACTATGTCCTGACAGTCGTGCATGAGACAGGTAATCTGAAAAAAATCATATGCCTCCAGTGTCCTCCGGTAATCCTAACGGCATCTGCAAGATTGAAATAACCAATCAGAGCCCAGCTGGAGCCTGCTGTCTCTGAGCAGCTGTCAATCACTCACAAACTCCAATCAAACGGTCAAACTAGGCAGCGCTGATCAAATATGAATCAATATTCTGTTACTGTAATGCCGATTTCTCTGTTTTCATTTCAAATGTTTCGATGTTTTCAGTCTAGCTTTCTCACGGAAAACTTGAATCACAATATGCTGAAAGGTAATTATGGAATTTTTGCCCAATGATGCCAAAAACATTCTGCCTACTGCAGGTTTAACGTGACCTGTTTCATTGATGTTTCTTGTGATTATGCAAGATTTCAAGGTTTAATTTGTCACATGCTCATAAAAAATTTGCAATGAAATGAAGGTTGGCTGTTTAAAAAAGCTATTATGCAATAAATAACTATAATAGGAATAAGAGTTAAAAACAAGAATTCTAAAAAAGATTAAAAAAGTGATGAATTTATGTAATATAAGTATTAAAATTGTGTATATTTGCCCGTACTGGGCAATTTTTCAGAATATGAAAATTTAAAATGTAGCCTACGTGTAAGGCCAAGTATACAATACAATTTTGCACACGCTCAAGTGCAAATATGCAAAAGTGCAATGCAGAGGATTTACAGAGGACAATATACTAGACAAGGCAGAGGTTATACAGAGGTCAGAGGACACCGTCCTGATGCTCTGAGGGAAAACGCTTCCTCAGAGTCTCTCTCTGTTAGACTGTTAATAAACTGCACTGTTAATAAAGGGGAATTTAAAATTAAAAAAACTCTCTTTGCCTCTAAACTGTTTGTCTACATATTATTCCCGCTTGGCTTTGATAAATGCATATTCATGTATAAACACACACACAAAGCCACATTCATATTAATAAACAGGCCACGGGCAGTTTAGATAATGAACGTACTGTAAACGGGAGGGGAAAAGCTCTAATGAGTGTATGTAATGTAATATTAGATTTATCTGCCTCTGGATGAACTTTAATCAAGTGAAGCATACTAACAAGCACACGTATAGACAAATGAAACATTAAACTGCTGCACAAAACTACTCATAATATGAATATTGTATGGTCTCTGTATGTAAAGTAGTTATTGGATCATTTCTTAGTTATTTTTCATGTTGTTTTATCTCCGCTTATCCAACACAGTACTCATCCATAGACAGCTGCTATCCATCAGTTAGCTCACAGAAAACATGCACTTATGAATGTCAGTGCAGGCTTGGGGTAAACATTTCCTGCTTCACCATCATGCTAATTATCAATTAGAGTCTCTTGTTTTTATAGTGATTGATCCATCAGCTAAGATTGATGTAGCCCTGATCCTGCCGTTAAAACACTCCTCACGTTACACCGTTATGTGATTATTGCTTCTTTGTTTATGCACAGTGCTGCTTTATGGGGTCTGTCTGCACCATTTAACAACTCACTGGCACAAAGCATCCCCTTACACGACCACTGAATGTTACATTAATTCAGTAGTTGTCAACCTTTTCCAAACAGCTAGCACCTAGGCGTTCCCCTTTCATATTTTAAAAATGGAAACAGGAATGATGAATGATTTGGTTTGTCTCATATGCAATTAGTGCCCCGAATAAAATGTGCCCATATTACATTATCAAGTTCGTATTTGCGTCAGTGCTGCAACAAGTTCTTATGTTCGTAGTCTATTTTCTAACTATCTCTCAGTATAACATCTCAAGCAATGGCATCAATGTTGCACAAGGGAGTAGCTTGAGTTATAAAAGCTATGAGTATTAAAACATTATCACTAAGCACAACACAAGAAAGCAACAAATAACATAACTGCCACTCTTGGATGGTATTACCAGGATAAATATGAGCTGTAATTTCTGTTGAATGTGCAAAATTTGTTTTCTGGAACAGTGGCAAGATGTTAAATTTCATTCAAGAAAAAATATAAATGTTTATTTTGCATATATTTTGGGCTCAAAATAGATCTAGAGTCAGAAAACCCAAACAGTTTGAGGGTTATTTATCCACTCAAAAAGACCTTCTCTATTCAAACTTAATGCTGAAACTGAATATATTCAACAGTCGTTACTGTGAAGTAGATTTTTGTGTTCAGCAGCGAGGCAAAGTCAGGACAAAGAGAGAGAGGTTAATCACGCTGCTGCTTCACAAATATCTTTCTCCCTGTGTGAGGAAGCCACATTTTTACATTTTATATTAACAGAAACTAAATGTAATCGGTGAAGATCCAGACAGACCAAAGCCAAACTGGTGGCACAGAGTTTGAAGCTGTCTTCACCGCTGAGATTGAATATGCTGGCTTTGTAAAGCTTAATCACATAAAAAAAGAAACACCTTTATACTGCAAAAATTGACAATTTAGGTAATAATTAATTGGGATGAGATCAGGATTGTGGCACAATGACGCCTACTGTCTGAGAGCCACATGTAGTCAAGAGTTTGGGAGCCTCTTTTTACCCACAGCCATCAAAAAATAAATAATTTAATTCACAGATTCTGATATCAGTGCAACCCCAAGCCAACGAGAGATGATTTTAGTTTCTATAATATCATTAATTCCACAATAGAGCCGGTCAACAGAAACACAAATGCTTCCTTTAAACAAAAAGCATCAGAGAGCAGTGAGACAAATGACTGGGACCTCTGAGCGTGTTCTGTTAGGGGCCGATGTTCCTGTCTTGTTCTTATTTTTGGGTCATTGCCACGCTGCCCTCTCCCTCTGTTCTGCCAGCGGCGTCCTCAGGCTTCACTGATGCCCCTCCGAGCCTCCACCTTGTCCCACACAGACTCAAACTATAATCTGCTCACACAGTAGCTGGCCAGACATCTGTCCATGATAACCCCCTAGATCGTCACATGTGGGTTAAATCGTGGCTGTTGTGATGCTAAGAGATCCCACATTAAACCAACACATTTAAGTCAAAAAAAGGTCACCAGCCTCTGCTTGTGATTTCACGATATGAGCAGAGATAACCGCTATAACAGCGCTGTGTGGAGGAGCGACCGCCAGCAAACGCTCGGCTTAAAAAGCACAGGGGGTTTCTCATATTGTGGTTCCCCGTCTCCTACTCTGAAGGCTGGATAAGCTCCTTTGTTAGGCACTCACGGATATTCAAGTCACCCCCCGAAAAAATCCAGCACAGCTAAAAATGGTTTTCTTATCAACTTCTCTGGTTGTCTGTTTTTTTTTTTTCTGAGCAGCAACTTTGTTCAAAAAAGTCCTTGAAGTGATTAAAAAAAACATGCATGCATAGAGTGACTTTGCATTAAGTTGAGTTGGTTATCAGAGCTGGTAATCACATCCATTTCATACACTAATCTCTACCAGATTGTGTAGTGCATGTATTTACACAGACACAAACACAGACATGAAACTTACTTGCAGAGGGATCAATGCACGCGGTCATGACACACAAATAAATGATAAATTCCAAAGGTTTGAGACAGTGCACCCCAATTTGGGCCTCTGGCTCATAAATCGTGTAGCAGAAGACGTAAAGGAATTCAAATCAGAAAAAAACCTCACTAGTAAGGGATAAAAATAGAAACTAAACATCGTGGTCAAACTTGAACCTCGGCCTCTGAGACAATCTTGAGAAGAGGAAGTCTTTGCTGAGACGGATGAATGAGCTCTTCTTCTTCATTTTTTGCAGGAGGGAGGCGGGTTCGGAAGGAACGTTTCTCTCTCAGTATTCATGGGAAAAAATTCCCTCATTAACAGTGTCCGAAGGGGAGAAACGCAACGGTAAACCGGTTCCATATGTTCCAGGAGGAATCTCTGAGGCAGGAGCAGCCTCTCTCTGTGTGCATCTGTGCCTTTTCTTCAGCTTTGTGCAGAGAAAGAATACACGTAAATTGTCCTTTTTTTGGTGATATTAAGTTCCCCAAAAGAGTACGAACAAGTTCAGGAAGACCTTGTAAATAATTATCCTTTGGTCAAGAGGTCTGGCTTCCTGATAGAACTGCTAACTTACAAATTGAAGATTTGTCTTCATTTAAAGTCGCTTTCAAATGATTAAATACAAAAATACAGAGCAGATACAGACAACAAACAAGCAGCAAAGTAAAGTGATGAAGCAGCATACTCACTCTACTCCTTCTCTCCCAGATACCAGGCACTGTGTCCTTTGTCTCTCAACCTGAGGCCCCTCATCATCTCTGTCCCCTCGTCCCACTTAGCCTCCTTTACATACCCCTTAACCTGACATCAAACAGCCCTGACCTAAAATCAACAACGTACGGCATCCAGACAACAACAAAAAAACTCAAAACAAAACACTCGGCTCCGCGGCCGTTCTCTCATGAAGAGCCTCAGTGTGTGTGCTTAACCAAGTGTGAGCTCTTCCTGAAAGAGAGAGGAATGAGAGAGGCAGAGCATCTTCTGTCTCTCTCCCCGTGGTACTCAAAATGGTCCTCACTTACCCCTCATCCCCTTTCAAACTGGGTCATGGTTGGGGGTTGGGGAAGGGGATGGGTGTGTGTTTGTATGTGTTGGATGAGGAGGTGGTGGTGGGATTTTAATTCCCCTTGGAGGGGAAGTCTGACTGACAGACAGTGATAGGGTGGAAGAGGAAGTACGTGGCTTTGGAGGTAAAAGACTTCATTGACGTAGTGAGACCTCTGGCCACCGAGCGCGGCAGGACGCGGCTTTCAGGAGAGAGTCAGGGTAGCAATTAGAGGTCTGGCCATTATGTTTTCGTAACACTGTTATAGTGCATCTAATGTAGCCTACAAATAGCCTTTTGAGTCCAGTAGATCCTAATTAAAGGACCAGTGTGTAACATTTAGGGGGATCTGTTGGCAGAAATGGAATATGATATTAATAAGTATGTTTTCTTTAGTGTATAATCACCTGATTATAAGAATTGTGTTTTCATTAGCTTAGAATGAGCCGTTTATATCTACACAGGGAGCAGGTCCTCTCCATTTCTACAGTAGCCCAGAATGGACAAACCGAACACTTTTAACTTTTCCTGCTTGAGTCGATAACGTTACTCGCTCCCGTCGTCACCGCTCTCTCTCTTGCTTCACCACTCACTTCCCACGTACACACACACTATAAAGCACTCTACTCTTTCAACAACTGGCTCCAGAGATACTGCCAGATCTTACACACTGTTCCTTAAACATTAACATAACATTAATTTAGCCAGTTACTTGGAGAAAGCCTTTGAGATGAGGATATCAAGATCAAATTTAGGGTGTTTTCATTACCTGAGAATGAGCCGATTATATCTACATAGGGAGCGGGTCCTCTCCACGGAGTCCGCCATGTTTCTACAGTAGCCCAGAACGGACAAACCAAACACTGTTAACTTTCCTTCGAATCATCCTCAGCTACTGCTTCTTTGTGTTTAGTGCTAATAATAAAATGTTCAATTATAAAATGTCACGCTCAGTACATAGCCTGTACTGTTCACATTTGTTTTTAATATATATAATATAATATATATATAAACAACATTTTATCCTGTTAGACATATCTGTGAAATTGTATATAATTATTCATAATTAGCATATGAATTCTTGAGTTATGATCACAAAACATGTTTTGTCAAAGTGACCTTTAACCCCCAAAATCTAATCAGTTCATCACAAATTTGAAGAAATTCCCAAGAAAGTCTCGAAGTCGGCATCACTGACAGTTCGTCCCTTCAGATCTCCCTCCAAAGCCGCTCCCCCAAAATAATCATAATGAACATAAACAACAAATGGCTACTGTTAGCAGTCACAGCTGTCGAGTTAGCAGCTTGTGGAAGACGGTCAGTGCACTGGCAGTGCTCGCAGGTAGACAGGCAGGTAGCCCGTCCAATCATGCATTCAGCCTGAATGAAATGATTGGACGGGTTTATTACAGTCCTGAGATAACCACATATAGGGGATTTTGTTCTTTTTTTTGTCAGAGCATTTGATTTATTGATTGCTGTTGGGATGTAAAGAGAATTTCAACAAATATAACAAAAATATTTTTGAATAAGATTATAAACCCTTGCTTTAACTTTCAGTATTTGCCTTATAAATCCAATATCAACACTGTACAGTATTATTCAGACCACTGGTCATGAGTTTCATACCAAGTCCAATGTGTCAAAGCATAAGAAATAATTGATGCCCAACATGCTGCATGTTATGAATGCCAGTAGATTTTGCAGTTCTGAGAGACGGCCAGAGAGCGGCCAACCATAAAAAAAACAACTAACAAGTTCACACAGAAAGTTGCTGTAAAAGTCATGAAAGGACGCTTTGAACTCTTTGAGATAAAAGTTGGGAAACATCCAAATAATCAGCTGACCCTGGCTCTTCTAGATGTTTGATGTCAACCGCCCGTACTGCAGTCTGTGCCTGCAGATATATGGCCACTTGGTCATAATCCTCCCCATCACTTTCAGCCTCTGCATGCCCTCCTCTCTCCGCCACTCTGCCTCCTCCCTAAAGCCCTCGCATAGGGTCATAATCATGCAACGCTACAAACAATAAAAGTTGTTCGTTTGATATTGTCCAAATCCACTCACCAGCGGTGGTTGCTCAAATTAGCACTGCACGCTATCTCAGCCTCTTTTCTTATCTCTCTCCTCTGAGCGGACCAATTGCTATCACCAAATTTCACAGATCATGTGCTGAGAAATCAGAGGGTATAAATCCTCTTTAAATTCATATCATGTCGCTCAAAGTCCACGGCTTCCGTTAAATATGTTTTTCTTTAATGTACAGCTCTCGCAATTTTTGCCATTTTGTTATGATGAATGTGAAGTTGATAAGTGGTGAAATGTATTTTTTCATCTCTTTAATAACCTTGAATAATTTGACGGCCTCATCTCCTTTTGATGTGTATTTCATGGAGCGCTTTCCTCAGTCATACATTTTTTTTTATAGAAAAGATGTGATCTTGATTTTGATGCACATGTGGCTATAATATGCGTACTAAAGATGAAGAATGGCGGCTATTCACAGTCAATCAGACTAAAGGCCTTTTCCTGTGAGTGCTTTGACAGCAAAATAAAAAGTCCCCAGCTCAGTTCTGGCCCGGGTACCCCGTGTTCAAACTCCACCTTGTGAATAAAACACACTAAATCGCAATGTAAGCCACTTTTTTATATCTGTTTTGTGAGTTTGTTTATGCCACGGTCGAGGTCGACTTTGCAGACTCAGCCAGCACACGGATAGAGATGATTTATTACTTCCATTTTCTGCTGACATAAAGTGGAACAACTCCTTGTTGCTGTCACTGCCAAGTCCTGACATAAGGGGGTATAGCTCAGTGGTAGAGCATTTGACTGCAGATCAAGAGGTCCCCAGTTTAACTCTGGATGCCCCCTGGGGAAGGATATTTGTAGTGGAAAAATACAGCCAGGTTTAAGTTACATTATATTTGAGCACTTTGACTTGGTAGCCATTCCAATAGAAATTCACTTTGTGGTTTCACCTGTGACCCAAATTCGTTTCAATATATGTTTTTGCACTGGAAAAGAGACTTTTTGACTGTGTGGTTGATGGATAGTATCCTCCCACAATGCAATTTACAAAAGAAATGGAGGAGCAGCTCACAGCTGGAGAAAAAATAAAATAAACTAGAATTACCACCTTGCGGTTGTTTGCCTCCCCCAACCAGTCAAGTTGCAGTTAACATCCATGTCTGTCCAGAATGTCATCACTTCATTATTTTATCTTGTTAGATATTTGTGTGAAATTGTCATAAATAGCATATGAATTATTTAGTTGTGTCCAAAAACGTGTTTTGTGAGGTCACAGAGACCTTTGACCACCAATTTCTCAGTTCATCCTTCAGTCCAGGTGGATGTTTGTGCCAAATTTGAATTAATTCGCTCAAGGCTTCCCTGATACATCGCATTCAGGAGAATGGGATGGACGTGAGGTCACAGTGACCTTTGACCTTTGTCCACCAAAACGTAATCAGTTCATCTTTGAGTCCTAGTGGACGTTTGCGCCAGCATGGACGTATAATAAAAATGTGGGTGGTGGTGAAACAGCTCCAGAAAAAGTTTGGAAAACATAAAAAAGTAATAAATATTAAGAAAGACATTTACATTTTTGTGTTGTGAAGTTTAACTGGCAAAGTTGCAATTGATGGACGTCTGATGTTTCATGTACTGTTTAACTTCATGTTAGTATATAGCGGTTAAGGATGTTGATGTACATGTACAGCTAAAACAGTACATTATGTATACATTATGCTACAACCGTAGAGTATTATTGCTAATAGCTATGATCAGCTGTTCCGACTCTATGTAACCAATAATGCTTTAGCTCCTCCTGCTGTCATCGCAGTCTCCAGTAACTCTTAAGAGACATTTCAGAGCCAACTCATAATGATGATGTCTTTTGTCTTCAGTGCGGCACTAGAAAGACTGTTAATATCACGTGTCTGTAAATCTGTGGTTGGTGTACACATGGGACGGTCTGCTGGCTTCCTCACAGAGACGATATATTAGACAGAGACCAGAGTTAATGATGCGGTGCAAATCGTTTGACTGGCACTGTAATACAAACTCTGTATATTTCATCATACACAGCTAAGACTGATCGGACGTCATTGAAATATTCCCAACCAGTAGAGATGAGTTTGAGTAGCTCTAGTGGCCACTGAAACGTTCCCAGATTACAGGTATAAAACAAAAACACCTCCAGTAGGTATGACTTTACTGGTCCTCAGTGCGGAAATCTCATCATGTATCCACTGGGACTACATAAAACAGTATTGAAATAATTGCATGGATGCGTGTGTCATTACATTACACACATATAAATACATACAGTAATACATGTAGTTTGACAACATGAGGATCACGTCAGATTATGTTGCAAAACCTCTCATTTCTCGTCCCGCTCCACAGCATAAAGAGCAAGAGTTTCTCTGTTTGACATTCCAACCAACTTATCAACACTTTGTCTGAAATATTTCATATTCTGTGTGCATATAAACAGCCTTCAAAAAATATGCATATATCAGCATGTCATTAAACAGACGGCCCATAGATGGATTGAGGAGATTGGGGTTTCTTAACTCCCATAATCCTTCAGCCTGTCTGCATAAACCAAACTAATTTGGCTCATTTGACAGTGTATCGTCCATGTAAACATCAAAGCAATGTTAAGAGGAGGCTTGACTGACAGATTCTTGTCATTTTTTTTTCTTCACAATATGGTTCCACTCAAGGTCATTACAGCAGTTTCTCTATTTCTGAGTTGTAGACTGACGGGTTGCTATTGATGTGCATTAAGCCTGAGACAGCAGTGTCATCGTGACATGGGGATTTCATGGAAAAGTTTAACTTCCTGGGAAACAGTGCATCTCTTTAAGATTTTAAGACTTTATTTGATAGTGATAGTTATAAAAGGGGACAGAGAGGGACAACATGCAGCAAAGGGCCACAGGTCAGATTCAAACTCCGGGCCGCTACAGTAAGGACTCAGCCTTCGTACATGGTGCTCCCGCTATACCAGGGTGCCCTGATATCTGACATCTTTAAAGATGAAAACACAGTCCTCATCAACACGTGAGGTCAGGAATGTCTCAGTTTACCACCAGAACGTTGAATTTGAATAACAACTTCCTGATGGTAAACTTTCCGAGGACTGACTAAACTCCAACCAATAAAAACTACAACCATTTTATAAACACTTCCTCCCCTGCTATCAAGTTAACGTAATCCACTCAGACCTGTGGCCCTTGTCGTGTCCCACACCAACATCCCGTTTCAACTGTATTGAATCACCATTGTCACTGACTGAATCAGTAGCTTTCAGCAGTGGAGCTCGGCTCCGTATTACTGGTGACTGAGAGCGCTGTAGCAGCCGTGATACAGAGCGTGTTACTTCCTCGTTAAACGAATCACAATCTCAATCTCTCTCAAAGTCTGTTGTTGATAATAGGCTGTTGAGCTCTTATGTACAGTGCTTGTATAGACTAGTTTTGTGTTGAACTGAAGGAAACAGCTTGGACTAGCAACACATTGAAAGTACTACTGAACTGAAGATGGTCAGTGCTGAGCGTTGCCTTAGTAACTTCAGTTACTGATGTACAAACAGAAGTGCATTTCGCAGGTGATGTGACTGCTTAGCTTAGGGAAAAAATTAACAAACATAGTCTGAGACAAATCTTTTAAACCTTTACTTTCAACATCACATCACGAGAGTAAAAACTCAATTTGATGAGGTCTTCTCTTTACTGTAAGTCACATCTCCTGCAGTTCTAATGTTTGGTCAGACAGTAACTGAACCTCTTGACGCTGTCTGCGTATTTCACGTTCAGAGCCACAGCAGTAGCTGTTACTGTAAACTATGTGTGTGGTGTAAATATTAAAGTGGCAGCAGACATAAAATGACATAAACAACGATTTCTTATCTCTTTGTTAAACTATGTAGCTGTGGATTTAATTACCAGAGGTAGTTCAGGATAAACTGTGTGTGAGAGAGAGAGAGACACCATATCGTGTGCCCAGCATGGAAAGCGCTACCAGGGAATAAGAGACTTTCTTAGTGTGTTTGGGTTGGCTGAGCAGCTTCTATTGGAATGAATGTTTGGACACCATTTAGCCTAATTACATCCCACTGGTACTGTACTGTATAAGACATTGGCCAAACTTTTGACAGCAGGTCAGGAGGTCTCTTGTACAACTCTGGCTGTCTCCCTTGTTTACTCAGTGATCAGTGCATCTAAAAACAAAGTGTGAGCAGATTCAGTGAGATATTAAAGCACTGTAGGTCAATAAGTTCACTCACTGGCCGACACAAAACAACTTGTATTTGTTTGAAGTAGAAGGATTGAGGTGTATAATGTACCTTTATCTCGAGTCAGCCATAAATGTCATGCATTTATGACAGTCAGACAATATAGCTCAGTGGTAGAACATATAACTACTGATCAAGAGGTCCCTGGTTCAAACCTGGATGTTCCCCAGTGGGCAACTCTGTGCCTAACTTTCATTATTGCTAATAGCCAGCAGGAGACGACTCCTCTGGTTGCCAAAAGAAGTCAGATTGTATAGAAGTCTATGAGAAAATGAGCCTACTTCTCACTTGATTTATTACCTCAGTAAATATTGTAAACATGAGTTTATGGTCTCAATCGCTAGTTTCAAGTCTTCTTCAATACAGCATGATGTTCATTTAGTAAATTATGATCCCATTTAGAGTCAAATAGACCATAAAGCAGGGTATTCTTTAGGGTATAGCTACCTTGTGATTGACAGGTCATTGGCGTTGTCCGGTCTGGAAGTTGTTCATGTTTTCGTCTTACAACGGCTATAGGTCAGTTTATCAGAGATCGCAAATACTAACAGCCAAGATATAGCCACACAAAGACATTGAAACACATTATTAAATACTTCTGAGAGAACAAGAGGGAATTACAGTTATTTTAAATTGTTCTGTAGAGTTGCACTATTATCTAAGAAAAAACCAAGACCTGACAAGAGTCTGAATGAAGCTCAACGGTCATCTCTGTGTTCCCTCCGCGATCCCATATACAGTATGACCTCTAGGTGTCAACATGGTTTGAATTACATATTTATTCTGGTCAAACTAATTGATTTACATTTGCCAGAATAAATGCATCAACAGAAGAAAAAAAATGAACTGGTTCTTAACTTAACTACTTAACTGGGCCATCTGTAAGGTAATATCAATTCTACGTGAAACGGTTGATGCTTTTATAGACCATCTTCTGTTTAATTGCAGGAGTATCTGCACAAACTGTTACCTCAGTACAAAACCACTTCAGTGAATCAATATTGATGCAAAGCGCTCACCGCAGGTTAAACAGCATGTTTCCGATCGTTTTATTTAGTACTGTGTAATCGCTGCCGCTGATTAGTGCTGCAGCCAGAGGGGGGGATTTATTAGTACAATTACCTGCAGAGTGGTGTGTGTGTGTCTGTCTGTCTTTGTGTGTGTGTGTGTGTGTGTGTGTGTGTGTGTGTGTGTGTGTGTGTGTGTGTGTGTGTGTGTGGTGTCTGGCTGGAACGGAAACCTGTAGATTTTCAGAACGCACTAGTACACAGTTTGACACCTGTGGCTGCGATGTTATGTAATGTTATGTGTTATGTGCCAGTGGTTCTCAATCTCAATGTCAGGACTCAGATTCCTGCTATTCATTTGAGATATTCCAGCCTTTATAAGAGACGACAGAAAATCATCATCTGTGCCGTTAGGTTGCAATAAACAGGAAGAAGGACTCATACACTATGTGCAAGCACACAATATTTCCACAGGGGGCACCCACAGTTGAACTGGGGACCTCTTGATCTGTAGTCAAATGCTCTACCGCTGAGCTATACCCCCTCTACTCTCCAGAGCCTTTGTTGTGTTCATCCTATCATCCCTTCAACATAGAGAGGACCATATAGACACATGTATGTATGTGTACATCTTGCCTTAATATACAGTATAGGGTAATGGATGGATTGATGGATTGATGGATGGATGGATGGATGGATGGATAGATGGATATAGGGTCTAAAGATAGCATACCATAAACAATGCACACTATAAATAGTGCTGCACACTAATAAATCATACAGTTTATGGAAATCCTGGCTGAGAATGTATTAATGCACACCAGAGGAAAACAACATACTATTTGGTCGTATCTGTTTACTCATGCTTTCAGTAATAAGTCCATTTTGTTCATGTAGAGTAAGAAATCTGATGTACATATTTTCTAAAATGGTCTATATTCATCAGCAAGATTATAGGGAACCCCAAAAGATAGCTGGTGGAGCTGTATGAAACACAAACCAGGAGGAAAGCAACATTGATAGTTCAGGACCCTTTACATCCTCTGAGGATGATCTTTTATTCCATCCTCTGTAATTTTTATGTCTATTTAAGATATGTATTAACTGTTAATATTTTAGCACTCTCATCCCAACTCTCATCCCCAAATAGGGTATTACTGGTATTTAATTATTTTTTATTTTTTTATTTTTTTATTTTTTCCTTTTTTATTTATTTATATATTAATTTATTTTTTTGTTAATTTATTTTTTTATTTTTCCTAATCTCATGTAATTTAACCCATGGCAAAGGAAGCTTTTAAGTGTATGTACAGTACGTCTGTGAAGTGTGCGTGTCTGTGAAGCCAAAGACAAATTTCCACGCAAGTAGACAATAAGGATGTCTATTCTTTATAATATTAGATGTGACTACTTGGCAAGACAACAAAAAAAGAGCAGTTTGTAAGGTGTGAGTTCACTATGCTGTGTACAACAGTGTCTCAATATTTTATTTCACCCTTGACTGCAAGAGAAGTCCTTGGGAATATTAAACCCTTGTTCATTTTGTTCAGTAATTAGCATGGAGCAAATTAATTAACACGGGGTGAATGAAGGCTGCGGCATCTACAAGCACATGAGCATTATCAAACATTCAGACGCTCATGAGGGAAACCACAAAGTCAATATATCTGTGATTGAGAGAAAAGGCGATTCCTCTTCCTTCACTCAGTAGCTGTCTGTTTCGTTGGAGGTTTGAGTTGAACGTCTATTGGTCAATAAATCATCATCATAATAATAAATTGCAAATTACATATCCCATATATATGAGGGGGTATAGCTCAGTGGTAGAGCATTTGACTGCAGATCAAGAGGTCCCCAGTTCAATTCTGGGTGCCCCCTCTGTTTATTACTAATGCAAACACTGCTGTGTACATGTGCGGCATGTTAAAGCTGACATAGCAGCAAACAATAGAGGAGCTTACAGATCTGTGAAAAAGGCTTCAAAGCTTGCAGCTTCAAACTGCCTGTTGTAGACTATATTCTATAGATCCTAATAATGTGAGCTTGATCTCTGCTTCACTTTTTCCATATAACTCTTTTAGGTTTAATTTGTTCACCAAAGACTATATGAACCCCGTACCCACCACCTTATAATACACTTCTTTTATCTTATATCGTTACTGTCACGCTCTTGTGGTTATAGCTCAGTGTTGGATCATAACACAAACTCTTAGTGCCCCCTCTGTTGATAACACACATTATATACAGTCATAGCTGCGACTCCATATGTGGAATACAACACCCTTCATATTTATACTCTACTATATGTATTGCTTTAAACGGGAGACAGTCTGTGTTCGTTAGTAAAATACACTGAGCATGTTTTATTTAGAGTAACATAACTTGGAATTGAATCACTCTATATGTAAATAGACTGTATTATGGTTTTATTTCTTACATTTTTCAGCTGTATTTATGTGTATAAAAAGGTTATAGGCTACAATATTTGTTTTCAATCTTAGACAGTTTAATATTTTGAGTGATTATCACTAATTATTTGTCTTGTATTTGGGGTTTCTGGCAGCTTTTCACTTTGTTGAATTGACAATATGATACATCAGACTTGTAGCTCAGATTGTGCTGAAAAATAAGACACCAGCATGAGTGGTAAGGACAGAAGAAAGGTGCTAAACAAGGACAAAAATTAACCAAAATTAACCTATAGGTTAGTTATCAATAAAACTATGGCTGCCCCTCTTAGTCGACTAATCAGTTGTTTTGGTCTTAGTCAACTAAGATTTCTTAGCCATTTTTTTATGCTTTTTCATGCTGAATGACTTCCAAGAAACTTATGAGTACATCTCTGGTAAACGCCAGATTTAAAGTGGTTTTGTGTGATTCTTTGTGCAGTTTTACAGATGTTTTAACTTCCTTTGCACAGTATGCACTATATCTGTGGAGCAATTGCTCAGTGGTCAGAAGATGTAATGATGAAAATCTAGCAAACTAGTGACAGTACATATTTTTCTAATTCTGGGAAATCAAAAGAACAACTGTTTGTCGTAATTGAATATTGTTTACATCTGGAGCATAACAAAGTAAGCCTTATAAACTAGTAGAAATTTAGAAGTTAGTCTAAAGGGGTATAGTTCAGTGGCAGAGCATTTGACTGTAGATCAAGAGGTCTGTGGTTCAATTCTGGACATCATCAATAACGGTTTCTTGCTTTGCACAGACATAATTGTTAATACTTTGTAATATAATTGTCCTTGCTCAGCAGTAGTTTATGCATTTAATTTATTTCCCTAACCTTTTCTTCGGAGCTCCATATAGTTCATTGGAGTACAAAACATAACGTTCTCTGAGATTTGTGTGTCTCCATCACATGTACAGCAGCAGGACTGAGCCACACTTCATTTCATACTTTGCCATAAGAAAGTCTTCAACTCATCAGCCTTTAAGATTCTCATCTCTAATTAGCGGCGAGGAGACGAGTTAACCTGAGGTGAACGGACGGCCGGGCGTCTCCTTGAGCATGTGTACATTATCATCCATAATCATGCATGCCAAGACACACATGCACACGTGTGCATCGCCTCCTCGGGCTCAGGCTCACCTGCACGCTCAGAGACTCATTAGAGAAGGAAGGAGGAAGAGTAGGAGGGAGGAAGGAGCTGAGAAAGGAAGGAAGGGAGGGAGGGCTGGAAGAGGAGGAGTCTGAGGATTTGTGTGTGAATGAAGGCAGTGTTTGTGTGTGTATTGACTATAAAATATATGAGGAATTAGAGGTAAAAATTTGTCCCAGTAACCAAGTTAAAGGGCGTTGGTATAGCAAAGTGCTCCTGAGGGAAAAAGCTACTCTGTGGTTGAGTTTGTATATATATATATATATATATATATTTATGTGTGTGCTTGGGTGTGAGTCAGGCTGAGAGTGACTCAGAATTAGATGTTTCTTGTTGTGTCTTCAGGCGAGGATGGAGCGTATTCGACGTGTGGATGTGTGTGTGTGTCTACATGCGTAGGTGCATGTGCAGATCACCTTTGCCTTTGGTGACGGGTATAGAGGGCAGAGGGAATGTGTGTGTTTTTGTTTAAACCTCTGAATGTGTGTGCTCACAAACTACTGTACATGTGTGTTATTCTTATTCATATTATTCCCATTCTCCAGGGAAGTGGCCAGTCTTTCATTACAGTGTGTGTTCACTCGTCTGACAGATCTGCTCCTGAGGCGGCTGCTGCTGCTGCTAAATATCACACACCTGGATGCACAGCGTGTGCCGCTCCCTCTCGTTCCGTGTCTTCTAAGACCCTATTACCATGCTAATAATATCCAACAAATCACACAGCACTTTCACCTTGATGAGTCTACGTCTGAGAGGCCATACAGCACACGTGGGATTAGGGATGACTTCACTTACAGCGGCGTATCTTTAATACCGCAGGAGCTGAAAAGCCGGGCAGAGGGAAGACGGATGAAGGAGACGAAAGGTTTCTTTAAATAACATCCCAAATATGTATAAATACCACAGCTGGCTCCAAAATTACCATCATCTACTGTATCTGTTTGTGCCGTGAAATGGGAATTGGAGAGTACAAGTTGGATTTAGTTTATGAATGTGTATGTGCACACTGGAAGTATGTTTGTGGGCATCCTTTCTCTTATATGAAACAAAACTTGACGATTAAAAAGCAAAAACACATTTAGTAGTGGTTAGTTTCTTGATACTGCTGATTTATACATATATGAAGAATTATTATTTTTATAGGATCACAATCATCAGCGTTGAAAGAAGTACTCAGATTGTTCACTTAACTAACCTAGAAGTAGCAATAACAGAATATGAAAAGATTTAATTACAAGTAAAAATTCTCTACTTAAAATTTTAATTTTAAGTAGAGAATTTATACTATTAAAATTAAAATATTTATAACGTTTTTATTAAAATTAAAATAATAAAAGTACTCAGTGCAGAATGATTCATTACATTATGCTGCACCCGATCCTACTGTTATCAGGCTGTTAAATAGGCGTTATAAGCTACTGTATAATAAGCTCGCTATAAGCACATAGATATGGGTTAGTAGGGGCCTAAAACGCCTACTACGTTGTAAAAGTGAATGCAAAACTTAAAACCAGCACATAAAACTGAATGAAACGTTACATTTTTTACACAAACAAAAACGCTTCTTTAGGTTTAGGCAACAAAACCACTTAAGTTTAGTGAAAAACATTGTGTTTTGGCTTAAAATAACTACATTTCAAAAGGGAAAGTGAAACTTAACACTTGTGAACACAAAGACAACTACATGTTGTTGATTTCACACAGGAGGCGATCTCCCCCTCTTGGGTTAAAGCCCTGTGTTTTGGAGTTTCCTGTCATAATCACCATGGTCGTTAGAGGTCGCTGTTATCTTCTTTTATACCTTCTTTTGGTGATATACCATGTGAATAGATGAAAAAACCTACTAATGGGTGTAGCAGGCCCCTATTGACCCACACCTATGGTGCTTATAGCGACGCATATTTAATGGCCTGATAACAGTCTAATCGGCTGATTATATTGTATACTGTATTGCATCATTATTCCTTAACTTCACCCAAATGAGCAAACAAGCTGGTAAACATTCAGAAGTTATTTAAAAGTAGCCACTAATATTTTAACAAACTACGCAAGCTAGGACAAAAATATTTATTAATACTCATCACCTTGACCTCCAGTCACATAATCTCATAATCTCATATCTCTTCTTTAAATAATGTTGTTGTGTCATTTAATCTATGACATCATATTTTAAGGTGTGGAAAATCTTAATATGCAAAGTAAATATTAACATCCATCAAATAAATGTAGTGGAATAAAAAGTACATAGTTACCTCTGAAATGCATCGCAGGAAAATCACTGCATACATGAAACCACCAAATTCATCAAGGTCAAATGTTAATCTGCTAATTGAAATTCTGGAAGTGGAAATGGGCGCACGTTCATTTTGACATGCTAAATAATCGTACAGTATATGTAAAATATTGCAATTTTTTTTTCTTCCACGCTTGGTTAATGTATCGGTTAGATAAATCTGACATTAGATTAAATGCAGTTGAACCGGTTGTATAGGCTTGCTGCATCCTCGCCTATGTGTTTTGTAAAGGACTTTGGTAACCCACTTATGCAGCTGGATTTGCATTGAGTGAATTGAAGCAAAAGATTTAAATGGCATCAGTCTTGCTATTAAAGCAAAGCAAAACATCAGACAAACAGGGAGGAGCAGCTCTCTCTCTCTCTCTCTCTCTCTCTCTCTCTCTCTCTTTATGTGTGTGTGTGTGTGTGTGTGTGTGTAGAGGAGCAGGGGGAGTGCTGTCCCTTGCCTCTGCTCAGTGTGTGCAGCAGCTGCAGCTTTCAGCCTCAATCTACACTGTAGGGGCCATTCTGCTGTCTGAAAGACTGATAGATACAAAGAGCAGAATGGTGATGAGAGATGACTCGGAGGAGAGCGCTGATGGTGCGTTTCAAAACAGTCCCCCCCCCCCACTCCGCATGTTGCAATTCAACATTTCTATGAAGTGAAAACAAAAGCCAAGCTTCCGGGTCAAGGATTCGGAGCGGGCTCTAAAATACGGGTCGCACCGTTTGGGAGCTGTTTTTGGACGAGGCGAAAACGAGGGTAACGCGGCCATCAAAGCGTGTTTCACAACTGGCCTGAGGGCGGGAAAAATCTTGACTGAATTTGGAGAGAGTAGTCCCCTCCCTCCTTCCCTGATATGAAGTCTCATCCTTTGTCGTCTGTCCGTGACACAGGAGAAAAAAAAAAAAAGAAAAAGACCACGGACACAGATGCTGACCTACGCCTGATGCACACATATGTTACAGAGGAAAACCCTGCAAGCGAAGCAATCAATTCTCACACTCTATAGAAACAAACAGGCATGCGTGTATACCTAAACACACAAAGGGAGCTAAACACGCATGGCGCCCACAGTCTAATGAGACAGAGAGAGTGCATGAATGGAGTGCCCTGTTACAGCCCATGGCACCGAGCGCTGTGCAGAAACAACGCTCTCATGCAACATCCCCATTCATAGTCTGGCACTAAGGGTAGAAAATGGAGCTCACAGTATAGAGGTATTATAATATCAGAAAGCGGGGGGGACTCGGCACAGTATCCTCACCATCCCCCACCTTCCTCCCTGTGGGCCCTCGCTACCCGCCCCCACGAATCCCAGCACACCCTCACCCTGCCGCTAACCTCCCTCATTCTGCTCTCTCTACTGTTCCCCGTCCCCATCCCCCTCTCGAAAACCTCCACTTCCTCCTCCTCATCATCATCCACAAAGGACCATAAGGACAGACGCTCTTTACACATCACATACGCCGCAAGCCACTCGATGAGAATAATGGCTCATTCCATTGCTGGAGGTCATGTAGATACAGTACGACGCCTGTGGGCCAGTAACCAGCTACACAACCCAACCATAACACCTGGGGAGAAGCTGCCTTTTCACAATATTGGGGAACAGATTTGACCTTGATTACTGCATATAACGTACGAATGAAACTAATGTTTATTTTCTTTATCAATTAATCTGTCAATTAATTTCTTGATTTATCATTTGGTCTATGAAATGTCAGAAAATAGTGAAAAATGCCCATCACAATTTCCTAAAGCCCAAAGCGATGTCTTCATATCCAACAACACAACAAATACAGGGTTTTCATCCAGGACACCGTTTCACTTTCACTTTATAAACATACTCATTTTAAGCCAAACCATGATGTTTTTTCCTGAACCTAAATAAGTGGTTTTCTTGCCTAAACTTAAGTAACTGTTTTTGTTTGAATTCACAACACTGGCTAGTTCATGACCATCACTCTGCACTGCTTTCATATGGCAGTTAAAGCTGATAAATCCGTCCTGACGGCGCCTCTGCGGAAGCGTAGCACCCATCCTCAGGTTAACACTGTCAGCTATGTCAGCATTGTTGCTGTAGTTTTCACTGTTAGCGCGCATTAGCACCGTTAGCTACGAGCTGGGCTACCCAGTGTGTTAGAAAATCACACCAAGGGGTCCCGACCAAGCCTCAGTATGTGACGAGTTGTGATGAGAACGTGTTGGATATTCAGTGTACAATTACATGACACAAAGAAAAGCAGCACATCTTCGTAATGAGGAGCTGAGTGAAAAAAAAAATCATTTAAAAAAACTGTTAATTATGTGGTGACCTTTCAGATATATCTTGTGACCCCTTGGGGGGGTCACGACCCCCAGGTTGGGAACAACGGCTCTATAGGTTTTGACCTGACAAACCAAAGAGTGATATTTTTTTTCTCTCCTTGTTTGGTTTGAGTACATCTTTAGTCAGGTAAACATTTCTAGTAATTCAAATGAAAAAGTAAAGATTAAAACATCTAAAAAAAAAATTATTGTATCCCATTCCTATTATGAGATATCTTTATATCAGATGTGATGTTGCATGTAGAAGGTGGTATAACTCAGTGGTAGAGCATTTGATTGCAGATCAAGAGGTCCCCAGTTCAACTCTGGGTGCCCCCTGACTCTCTAACTTTTCTTTTTGTCTTCTGCTGAAGCCAAAATCTCAAACATTGTGTTGAATGTGATGTTGAGAAGTTCATTGAACAGCAGCTCAGACGCTTCGGAGTTCAACTCCAGATGCCCCCTGACACTGTATACATATAACTCAAGTACCACTTGTCCTGTCTCACAAACCAGAAGGTGGAGCTTTGCAGTGGGAATGGTGTTTGTGTACGTAGCAGCTCTGTTTTGAGTGTCCATGGCAGCCAGCTGGGAGACAAACAGAGAAGAGATAACGGTTTCCAAACAAAGACAAAGACACCATACTGTGCGACTCAGAGTGTTTGACTCAAGATCAAACTAGACTCCAAAAACCTGAGAGAGAGAGAGATGTTGGAGAGTGTGGACGAAGGTGTGTATATTATTTTTGCGTCACTTTTTAAAATAAAACTCTCCCCCTTGTGACTACACGCTCATAGGAAATGTAGTTTATCTAAACAAAGATTTTTCTGCACTGTACTTATAACTCCAAAAAAATTGATTATGGTCTCCTGTTAAATAACACTTGAGGAAGAACAAAGGTGGTCCTCAACACCCTTATTGTTGGTCTTTATAAATGGTTTCTGAGTGCCGTGGTAATTGAATGGTTACCGGGCATGCCACCTAACCACAAAGTCACCGGTGTGGGCCTTTACATGTCATCTTCCTCTCTCACCTCGTTTCATATCTGCCTTTTCACTGTCAACTGTCCAATAAAAAAATGAAATGAAAATGCCCCAAAATAATCTTGAATACATAAATAGTTTCTATTGTCACATCAGCCCCAATTAGCATCTTATTCTCACTCACTAGCTCTTATTTTGAAGGGGCACTCCAAACCGAACTCTAAAATGAAGGAAAGGGTTAACAAAGCCTTTAGCTCAGCACAGAACAAGCACAATAGAAGTAGTAATTAATGTCTGTTTGGTGTCAACTTTATGCTGCAGACAATCACGCTTTAGGCCTTTTTGGAACAAATCATGGTTTTCTAATGAGGGCGAAATGATGATGTTTAATTTCAATTTAGCTACGACAAGAATAGAAATGCTTAAAAATCGCATCTTTTGTGTTTGTGTGCCCCAGTGCGCACATACTATCTTGCTCTTATTCAATACAGGACTTTGCTCTCAGTGAGAGGCAGCAGGGATGTGAAGCTAACAAGCAGTGGACGGCAGAGAACAACCCCCTACAGAGCGAAAAAAGATTTACAGACTTCAACACAAAGGTCAATTACTACTGTACACGCACGCACACACAAAAACGCACAATTTCTTCACGTATTGATGAGATTGATTTCTTGTGCTCGGATGTACTTCTCCGCCAGCTGATGTGTGCAGGAGCTGATTAGATAGGTGATTTATGACTGACCATGAATAATGGCTCTCTGTGCTCAGCTAGAATTGACCTGAGAGGAGAGACGCCGGGGATGCATGGTGAAAAGACAAATGGGTTAAGCGAGGTAAAGCGGGACAGAGGGAACGAGATGAAGGGGGACATAAGAGCATTAGCCTGCTCCTGTACAGAAGCCGGGCTTTACTGTGAAGCTCATTGTCTCGGGCCAAAGCAGACCTGAGACCTGCCAACCGCGCTCACCCCCCGCCCTCCTTTGCTTTGTCAGGACTGACAATGTCAACGCTCACCATAGAGATGACAAACAGACTCGAAATGAGGTATTAATAGAACGTAAATCACAAAGAGGTCCCTTGAGGATGTAGTGCAACGCAACAACACTAATGAGTGACTGATTAACATCTGTCCTATTAAAGTCATCCAATGCTTTGGCACCTGACATTTCACTTTAAACAAGTTAATAGCTCAACTTCCACCCCTGTAGCTAGCGTGAAATTGGCACTTAGAGCATCACGAGTCGTGGACATCTATTTAGGGTGTGACAATGAGTCAATCAGTTTTGAAACACGCATGACTTCCCGCTGAAATTAATTAGCATTGTGTAATGAAATGTGGCTTTTCGCCCTGCGGCGGCGTCGCTCTTTAAGTCAGACATCTTAGAGGGGCAACCATTGACTTCACCGTCCAAGCTCCGTGCTGCCAGGAAGGAAGGAGAGCACACAAAGACGCCAAATGCCGCTGCCAGCCGCAGTTGGATTTGTTTACTGCAGATAAGTAGAGACATCCTTGCCATCACAGTGACTGAACGCCGAGAAGATGATTTTGGCTGAGCTCGTGTGGAGGAAGAGGGGGCGGGGACGTCTGTGCTCATGTTGGCGTGAATGTGTGTGATATAACACACACACACTTGCACTCTCGCGATGCACAGAGCGACTCCATATTCTAATTAAGGATTTATTTGGGTTAAGCTGTTGACATGAACCCTTGATAATCTGTAAGTGAGTCTCCCAGTTGACATGAATGATTCACTTCAACACCAGTATTCTTGTCCACCTGTGGTGACTGCTGGTCTGCAGGCTGAGCAGTCTGTTTCCAGCTGCTTCCTCCTTCTCTCTTGGATATAGATTACAATTTTTGGACTAGAATTATCTATTTCTCATGCGTTTATGTTTGCATTAATACATGTGAGAGAAATGATCCTAGTCCATAAATTGTCATCTCTATCTCTCGACAGACTCGACAGACTCAAACTGGCTCTTTATCAGGTACAGAAAAAGAGCCATAAGCCAGGTTGTGTTAACAGAAACACCCTAAAGAATGTCAAGAATGTAAATATACAGAAGTCAGACCTGAGAAAAATTTACTTTTGCAGGCCTGAGATATTTATTTATTTCTTACTTCCCTGAGACGTACACCATGTTCATCTCAGAAACATCTTCTGTACAACATCTTCTCTTTTTCTAACAGCTGTTTGTTCGTTGCCTTGAGGGGATCATTCACCCTCTGCTGGTTGGGGTTAAGCATCTCGCTCAAGGATGTTTTAGTAGATCCTTCCGGTTGTAGGACACCCAATCATCCAAAAACATATACAAATGTGTTGTTGGCAGTCCCTGACCCTGTTTCTTCTTACAAATCCACGGGACATCATTCATGTTTATGACTTCCCATGAATGACAGGGGACAAGGATCTCCCAAGCTATTATACTTCTGGGTAATAACTCAGTGTCAGTGCATAGCATCCATCAGCCATCATTCACTTTCATCTGACTGCACCATGGACACTATCACTCACTGTACTCGCCTTAAGGAGCAAAGCAGGCTGACTGAAGACCCCAGCTGCAGGAAGGGCCAAGGTTTATCAAACGACAATACTCAGAGACAGAGTTGATGCAGAGTTCAGCCTGAATTCATTAAAAGGGGTTCAAAGAGAGCTGCCACATAGCAAGTACATGTCAGTATAAATGACAGGTTAATAGGTGAAAGTCAAGAGGTAAATGGATATCAGGCTGTAGCCTGACATACTGAAGGTCTATAGATGGCAATGTCAGTGTGTCCTCAGATGGAAATATCTCAACAGCTAAAGGATGGATTGCCACGAGATTTGCTAAATACATTCATGTCCCCCTCAAGATGAAGTGTAATAACTTAGGTGATTCCTCAACATTTCATGTAGCTCAGGTAAAACTGCAAAACTACGATCCCATCAGCCTCTTTGTGTTTATTATTAATGTGAAAATCTGCATTCTAACAAGCTAAAATAAGATGATGAACGTGGTAAACATTAAGCATGTTAGCATTTAGTTCAAGTAGCTACAGCAGCTGACATGGCTGTAGACTTCTGTTGTTACCAGTGGGCTATCTCCGGGTCTGAGAAGTGAAGCCAATGTGGAAGTACCTTAAAAGTCTGATTGTATAGACGTCTATGAGAAAATGACCACTTGATGTATTACCTCAGTAAACATTGTAAACATGAGTTTATGGTTTCATTCGCTAGTTTCAAGTCTTCTTCAATACAGCATGATGTTCATTTAGTAAATTATGGTCCCATTTAGAGTCAAATAGACCATAAAGCAGGGGATGCTTTAGGGAGTGGCTACCTTGTGATTGACAGGACGCTGCCACGGCGTTATCTGGTCTGGGAGTTTTCTGTGTTTTCATCATACAACTTTAACCCTTTCACAGTGTGTTTTCAGCTCATGAAAGTTAATTATAACCTTTATGGTCACCTGAAAACGTCTTGTTCAGCATTTTATTGCACTTAGCTCCACCCTCTCGTGTCACTGGTTGAAAAAAAAGAAGATGGTGAGAGCCAAAAACCCTTTAGTTCAGCATTTTAGCCATGACGGCTAAAATGCTGAACTAAAGGCTTCAAAACGGCAGTTTACAAACCACTGGGTGACGTCACGGTGACTACGTTCACTTCATATAAAGTCTGTGGTTTTTACCTTATCCTCCAATTATAAGAATGCTAAAAAAATATAATAAAAATGTTACGGAGGTACAAGTTATCTCCACTTCCTTAAGACAGGAAGCCTTATTAAGACAGATTTCTCCAAAGTGTGCCTCTGTGCAGAATTTTATGAGCCTTTTACGCAGGATATTTTGGTTGCTTAAGATTTTTATGTGTGTGTGTTCAAGAAACAACGTGATTCCACCGAAGATGGCATTTTTCCTGATTACTAAATATCTGTTTTATTTCGTATTCTCTTTAGAAAGCGAGTCAAAGGTTAAATTATTTGGTTCTGTATGAAAATTAATCAGCAAATGAAAACATTTTGTTCATACTGTAACTACACTACTACTGCTACTTCAACAGCAGACAAATTCATACCTAATTTAAGAGCTGTTCATTATTAACCTCCGACATAAATCCCTAATTTCACTACTCCAAAGGATACGTAGTGTTTTCCTGTCATTGTTTGCTGCTCTCAGTCCATGTTTTTTATTCAGAAACACACCCAGGCTCTTTCTTTGTTATTGGAGGTGTCTGTCTCCTCTGTGAGCTGCCTTTTATTGACAGTTTTGTTTAGTGTTTAGAGATCAAAACATGCCAGGGACCACAAAAAAGATGAAATGGAGGCACAGAGAAATCGAGGAGGCAAGAAGTGAATGCAAAGCTGCCAACATTAAGAATTGATTCACAGTTGCAGCCAAATTCAGCAGATGGTGAGTGAATGTAAACGGATCTGAGCAATCAAATTTCCTACAAAACACTTAAAGGCTGCAGAGAAGCGGAGGAAAGAAAAGATTGAAAAGCCTCAAGAAGGCTGGAGGAGCCGAGAAGGAAACATACTGACTGACTGGAGAACAAAAAGAGCCCTTTTGCAGCAATATGTTCACGCCTACGGTCACACTTGTTCCAATGCAACTTTAATCATCCAATCATGCTTGCCATGTCAACTGACAGGTCTGCTTGTGCAAAAATTGGATTTCGCTCACACTGATATTGGTTCTAAAACCCAGAAATGAAAGACAGCAGGCTCACGTTGTCGTCAACACGGCCTGGATGTCGTCCAGCGACGTGAAGAAAAGAAAAGGAACAGAGAGAAAATAATGGAGGAACAGATTTAAACAGGAACAGTGTGTGCACAAGAGCTGTTTTGAGGCCAAGTTTAGACATATAGCAGTGTGATGTTTATAAAAATCAGATTTTAAAAATCGCATTGGAATACAACCACAGCACAAGCTAGAAAAAGACGTGTCTGATCGAGTATTCTCTAAAGAGATAAACCACATGTTCTCTAAGCCGAGAGTATGGACTCCATCAATCGATTGTTTCCTGAGGCAAATCTTTCAGGCCGAGGCGCCCTGCAGTGTATACAACATCCTAATGAAATCTCCTACATAAAGACCACAGTGCTGTGCTTACATTTGCCTACATCAAGATACGGGCAGAGTAAAGTGTCTTCTTGTTTAGGGCTATGTATGGCTTCTGTTATTATAAGAGATGAAATAAACATATAGATGGGAACATCATCTCCAAGCTCAGAGTCCAACTGGTTTTGTATTGTACTCACTGACACATGAAACCTGCTATCCAAACAGCTTATATTGTGCTTTAAGTCACTGGTACCAAACCTGGGGTTCCCGACTACTAGGGGTCGCCAAAGCTTCACGGAGGTCACGAGGCCTTCTTGATTTTAAGGGGTGTAAGACAGCTTGTTTAACAGTTGGCCTATATCTCAGCATTTCATTCATTTCTGTGAAGAAAACTAAATGAGATTGTTATTATTTATTATCTAGAATATAAACTTAACACAAATCTCACAGGATTAAGGCACAGTGAAGGCCTGAACACAAGTTATATTCACAGCCTTCCCTCTCTGCTAAACAGCCTCGTCCTGCATTAGAAAAGTACGCAATTAAAATAACCAAAGAGCTAATAGAAAAAAGGCCAAGCGTCAGAGAGAAGAAAACAAAATTTGTCAAAAAATAATCCTATTAAGTATTGTTTGTTTGTTTATTTATTTACAGATATAAAAAAAGTAAGATACAGTATATAATCTGTAAGGGCATGTGAAGGAGAATTGCCTAAAAACCCTCCAGGGGCTTGATAAGTGGCATTCTCCAGGCAGCATATTACATATAATAATTACAGTAATGTAATATACACGATTTGTATGTATCTATCAATAATTTTAGGTTTTTCTTTGGAGTAAATCACATAATGCTCCATGGGCTACAGAACCTCATGCTATTTTTGAGTAATCTAAATTGCATATGTATAGTAATAATTTATCATGCAGCATGAACACAATTAGAAGAAAAGCTATTTGCTAGATTTGAATAAAAAGGTTTGAAAGATATATTATTAAAACCAAAATTATGAACATATATTCAAATTCAAATCAAGCACAATTATGGCACTGAATCTTATCGTTCTACTGAATAACTTATCGAGGAGCCAAAGGTCTTTAGTTGCACAGCTGAGGACAGGAATCCTTCCTCTGGCTTTTGAAGTTGGCAGATTTAAAAACATCCAGGCTGTGTGGATTATGTGAGTTAGAAGAAGTTGAAAATTAATCACATTTTCTTTTGTATTGTCCATACTATGATTAGTTTTAAGCTTCTATTTTAAATGAAATGTTTTCGTGCTTTGATGATGACAGAATGGAATGTTTTTTTCATTTGAATGCTTATAAATTGTTTCTCAAGCTTGGAAAAAAGGTCAGGATGGTTTATTTGTATAGTAGTATTTGTAATTTATGCTGCTCCTCTGGTTTCTGCCTTTGTCTTTTCTTTATTTTCTAAATAATAGTGGGCTGGGCATATTATTTATGCATGACACAATAATAATAAAATCAAATCAAATCAAATTCCAGCCCTATTTGTAGCCATTCAGTGTATTTACATTCAGTGATCAAGTGTCAGAAGTCCCCATGAAGAGATCACATGATCACACCTGAGACAGAGAGGACAGCACGAGCGCTCCTACCTGAGAGGACACGCCCCCCTCTTCAGGTGAGACCACTTCACCCTAACGAGAGGGAGATCCTGCAGCTATACTATGATCTATACTGCCGTTTGCTCTGTTTCTTTCACCTCGGCCATGTTATGTAGCTTACACACAGATTTATAAAGAAATAAAAATAAAAGAAATTAATGAAACGAGGTGACTTTGACGCATAAGAGACGCAATGCACTTGTCACCGCGGTTTGCACGATCGGTTATCAAAAATGCATAAAAAAACAGTCATTTTTTGCATTTCTTTTTGGTCATCGGATCAGTTTTTGGTTTTTTTGCAAGGAAGTAATGGAGCAAGAAGGAGCCTCCACAGTGAGCAGTCAGGTGAAGAGCTGCACACCTCCAACTCCTCAACAAGGTAACCAGCTTTGCTTTACTTTTCTTACTTACTTCTTTATTAAAATGGTAAATTGTAAATGGGGAATATCAACTTCTCTCCTCCAAGAGGCGATTCAGAGTCCCTACATTTAATCGCATCAGGCTAAAGAACGCTTTTGTCCATCAGTCCATCTTGTTGCTAAATAATAATTAATGTGCTGCTAAAGACATGTAAATCCAGAGGACAGATGGTGATTTTGTAATGGGTTATGTATGAATAATTGTGATGTGTTTTGTTTTTTGTCTGATGGGTCTTACTGGTCTATAGACATAGACTGGTCTGTCTATGTCTATTGAATGTGTACTTTTTCTCAAACTGAGCTGCCTTTGGATGCAAAATGAATTTCAGTGCAAACTGACAATACAGTTGTATCGTATCGTAAAACATTCGTCTGTTTGGCTGCTCTGTAAACAGATACATCTGTGGCACTTCTGTAGTATTTCTGACAAACTACTAGCTGCTGAAGGAGCGCTTGTTGCAGCTGTGGGTGGACCAAGGTGCGCCTCGATCCATCCAATCAGAAGGCTTCCTTTGTTGCTGGATCATCCAGTGAGTGGCAGTCAGCGCTGTTTAAATTACCTGACTATAGCACTATCGAACAATTATTGTGTATAAACGCCAGATTTACGCGCAGCTCAGCAGAAACCCTTGAATTTTACTTTATCAATTTTAAATAAATACTCCTCTGAGGAGCAGGAGGAAGAAAAAGCTCAACCATCATTCTCAACCAAGACCTTCTCCTGGGCCACTTTCTCCTCAACAAGTGCCAAGTAATAACGACACATAGTGGCCCCTAGTCACCCATCACAAGCTGTACTGTTGAAAGACTCTTTTCAACTATCAGTTGGATACAAACTGGCATCAGAGCATCATATCAGACTGTTCTCCATTTCAGTGTTCAACACCATGCCCTGTCGTCTCCTGCTGTACAGTCATCATCAAAAGTAAGCTCATTCAATGTTATTGTTTATTAGGTATAGTTATTGTGTGGTGTACAATTGGCTGGTATGCAGATGTTGCTGCCAGCTGTGTGTATGCAGATGTTGCTGCCAGCTGTGTGTGTGTGACTATGTGGCCACCGTGCCATAAATATTGAATGATTAATGTAACAGGTTGCTCTATATACATGACGTACAGTATACATGTCAGGTGCCTGTAACATTACCTCTGATGATGATGATGATGATGATGTATAAGGCTTGTATGATTACACTGTGGTGCATTCAGGCAAGTGTAGTTGTAATGGCCTATTTTGGTTAACATGTGCGTTTCAGATTGGTCTTGGATGGGCAAGACCCACCTGATTTTCTCTGTGCCCGCTCACAATGTGATTTCTGCTTACGCCACTGGTTTGTTGTAGTAGTTAGTTATTAAACCAGGATTGCTGGGTAACCACGTGAGTCGCCAAATCTGATATTTTAAGGAATACAGGATAAAGCGAATGAGAATAAACTATCATGTGTGAGTCTGCCCTGAGGGTTAGACAGATAGGTGAGCTGAAGCTGAGGGGGGTCACGACTGCTCCCGTGCTCCCACGCCAACCCAGAGACGGGAGCAGTGATGAGATCCAGAGACAAACACACTGTGCCAGCGGAGGAAGCTGCTGCTGCTCTCCCCTACGGCCTGCACGTACAATCACTAAGTCATTCTCATTCTCAGAACAAACACGTTCTTTATGTAAACGATCTGTCTTAAGGCTTCTTTAAGAGAGAGGCTCGGTTCCCTCGACTCCTTAAAACTGCATTCAAGACAAGACGGTCCCGTGCAGCAGAGGCCCAAACCAATAATAAACAGCAAAGAAGGAAAAAAATAGAAACAGCACAGAGCTATTTAAAGTTAGGCCTTAAGCATTTTCTGTCAAGTGAATCTTTTTTTCCCCCCGCTTTTTTTTTGTTTTAGACATAGAGTCTCAAAGTGTTAGCCCGTAAGGCTATCACCAAGGCACACTAGTAGCACGAGAGCATCTGTGGGCGCCTTTGGGCTTTTTCCTACCCATCACACCATGGTGGGCCGCGGCTCTGATGATCCCGAGGCCTTGTGGCCATGGAAACCCACTCATGTATGAATGTTACTTTGTTTAAACATGACTCCAGGAGCAGAGACAGAGGACACGACAGGACTGTCCTGGGAAACACATCACGTGTTGGTGATGTAACAGGAAAGAGAAAAAAGCAATAGGAGTCGCTGCTTTGGTGTGTTTTCGCCCAAAATATGTGGAGAGAGGAGGAAGCTGACAGGTTGTGTGTACAGTAGGGGGATTTCCTCAATTCACTGCAAGCATCAGCAACTTCTGTATTGCAGTGTAATTAATTATGAAAATACATCACAATCAAATCAACCTAACAACAAGTAAACTGAGCAAGAGATTTCCTATATATGTTGTAAATATTTAAAAAATCAAGTCAGTATCAGGCTTGGCTTCAGTATCTCTGTAAGAAATTTAGGACTGAAGCTAACAATTATTTCCTTTATTGAATAGTGTGCTGATTATTTTCTCAATTAATCAATATTATCCACATTCAGTGGGCTTCTCTTTACCTTTCTCTCTACCTTTTGCTCACACTATTCATGTACGTGCTGCTTGTACTTTCTCAGAAAAAGATGAAAAGGGTGTGCTGTCTCTCTCTCGTCTCTGTTTCATATCATTGTAAATAATTTAAACATTGAAGTTTTTTGACAGTTGTTCAAATAAAATAGAAAATTTGCAGACATCCTTTTTTTGCTCTGGGAACTCATGTTGGCCGTTTGTTATTGTTTTTTATTAATGCAAAAATAAATCATTACTAAATAATTAAAGAAATTGATATTTAGAATCCTAACGTGATCATTTCACATGATATGGCAGAGGAGTTCAATTTCAAAGTAAAACATTTATCAAGATAAACTTATTTAATGGTAAACAAGGGCTGCAAATATTGGTTTCCTCATCAATTAATCTTTTATTTTCTTTTTTGTTCTTTTGTTCATTTTGTCTATAAAATGTCAAAAGATAAAAGATATTAGTTTACTTTCACATATGACAAAGACAAACATCATATTCTCAAAATTGCTGGAATCAGTGAATTTTGCTTGAAAAATTACTGAAACAATAAACAGATTCTCTGCCGATTAATTTTGTTTCTATTAAAGGTCCAGTGTGTAGGATCTGGTGGTATCTACCGTTGAGGTGAGGAGATTACAACCAACTGAAGCCTCTCCCGTGTGCCAAGCGTGTTGGTAAGCAATGTGAATGTCCCTCTCTAGAGCCATTTAGAGCAGAGCCAGTGTGTAGAGTGTGTGTGTACGTGGGAAGTGATAGTGAAGCAAGAGAGAGAGAGAGCGGCGGCGACGGGAGCGAGTAACGTTATCGACTCCGGCCCAAGCAGGAGAAGTTAACAGTGTTTGGTTTGTCCGTTCTGGGCTACTGTAGAAACATGGCGGACTCCGTGAAGAAGACACGCTACCTATGTAGATATAAAGGGCTCTTTCTAATGTAACGAAAACACAACAATTCCTTTTTTCAGGTGATTATACACCAAAGAAAACATACTTATTAATATTATATTCAATTTCTGCCAGTAGATCCCCTAATTGTTACACACTGGTCCTTTAACTGATCAACTTATTGATTAATCGTGTCAGCTCATTATTTAGACCCCAACTATCCTTCAGAAAGAACCTGTTTGTTTGGAATAAAACATACTTTTTTAAAGCTAAAATGATGGATATTCAAGGACAGACAGACCTTCTGTCATTACTGAACCATCTGAGCCACACAAACTATAAAACACTATTATAAATATGTCAGAAAATGATCTCTTATGAGAGCGATAACACCTGTCATGGTGATCATTTTGGTAAAATATGTGCTCATGAATATATGTATAGGTATTTGTGGATTTTTAAAAATCTCGATCTAACCGTAATCCAGACTCTGCCTGCGACATATCCTCAAAAACCACTCTATAGTTATTCCCAAGGCTCCAGTAAAGCTGCAGTTAGATGTAGTCAAAGGTATGAGGTTTCCATAAGAGACAGCATAAACACTGAACATGACCCCGGAGCATCTTAGTGTCTGCAGGAACATGTTGTATATGGAACAGCGGCTAAAAATAACCCTCGTGCTAGCCTGTCTCTTTCTAGCTTTTTATTAGTGTCACCCCTTGTATTTGCTCAATTGAGTGAAATTATTCTCCGCGACATTTAAAGAGCCACCACTCATGCTGGCTCGCATGAGAATAAACAGCTTCAAAACACTGCACATTCAAGAAAGAGACTAAGCTGCTGGGGTTTAGATGCTAACGTGACTCAATATTTGTATTAGCAAACAATTTGTGCAACCTAAAAACAACAAATGTACTGTAAAAAAAATACTCACACTCGTATGTGTTTATCAAGAGCTAAATAATTAGCTTTCTGACCCCATTGAGGTCGTGACCTTTTGCAGTATTGCAAGCAGTGGCAGTGAGGGGGAAGAAGCTGCAACAGCTGACACAGCACTCGTGAAATGGGAGTAATATGTGCATTTGTTATGGTGACTCATTACTACTAAAGTCCAGCACAAATGTTTCTATCCAGAATTACGTTTCGCATGATCGTCCTCGACTACTTTGAGTTTCTTTGCTCTGTAGTCCAGCTTCCTGTTCTAGTGCATCTGTGTGTGTGCCTCAGTGTGTGGCGGAGTGTGGCATCAAGGCGGTGACAGGGCGTCTGCCTCGGTCCGTGAACCTGGCTGCTCTGCTGTTCCGCCAGTGACAGAAAGCGAGCGGGACGTCGCCCGACCATAGCTGCCCCAGCTGGGCCAATCAGGCGTGAGGGCACTCGTGGACGGCTCAGCGCGTGCCGTCCGCCGTGTGCAGCGCTGTGGCACAGATCCCCCACATGGATCCTCTGCTGATCACTCCGGTGTGCGTTTGCTCAGATAATGAAGGTGACTCTGTGTGTTCTAATGAGATCTCTGCACCCTCCTTCGCTGCACTTATGTTGATAGTGTTTCAGAGGATTACACAGAGTCACATGGCCGAACACTGTGAAAAGTTTGACTGCTGGGTTTCGGAAAGTTGAAACCAGTAAATGCATGTTGGGGCCTGGAGCTAATTTTTTATTGTGTCATCTAAAAATATCTCAAATAACACACGTAATAAGTGCTTCCCTCAGGGTGTTGTTCTTGTCTGTTCAACACTATTTAAACCTTTCTGACATCAAAACTCTGACTAATAAAGTTTTGATGGGTTTATCAGCTCTGGCAGGTTGACCCACTGCAAGTTCTTAAATCTCTGGGGTATAATAAAGGAACAGTGTGGAACATTTAGGGGGATCTATTGGCAGAAATGGAATATAATATATTAATAAGTATGTTTTCCTTAGTGTATGAAAATCTTTGTTTTTGTTACCTTATAATAATGAGCCGTTTATATCTACATACGGAGCGGGTCCTCTTCACGGAGCCGGCCGCCATGTTCTACAGTAGCCCAGAACGGACAAACCAAACACTGGCTCTAGAGAGAGCCATTTGTGTTTTTACATTTTCACGTTGGCCACCGTAGCTCTACACGCTTGGCACACAGGAAAAGTTTCAGTTGGATCCAATCTGCAACCTCACTGCTAGATGCCGCAACAAGCTTTTTGGAGAAATTACTTAATTAAGGTCTTTATAGATGGCGGGTAGGATGTAACTAAGTACATTCACCAATTACAGTACTTAAGTACAATTTAGAGATACTTGTATTTTGATTGAGTATTTCCAATTTATGCTACTTTATACTCCACTACATTCATTATAGATATTTGTTACTTCGTAGATTGCAGAATATTTTACACACAAAACATATGAACAGTTTACATGATGCATTGTTACAGATTAAAGTGTCCAACGTTTGCAAAGTAATTTAAATTAGTTCCCTTTTGACCAGCTACAACATTTTAAATATTTCTTATATATTAATAATATGGCAATAATAATCCAATAATATAATATGTAATAATGTGTCACTCACAGGGGCTATTCTGCTGCATACTGTAATGAGTACCTTTACTTTTGATACCTTAAGTGCATCATGCTAAGAACACTTCTGCTTGTAATGCAGTGTTTTTATCTTTTTAATGTAAGAATACTTCTGCTTGTAATGCAGTGTTTTTATCTTTTTAATGTTAAAATATTAACTTTTCAGGTTTTACCAGTGTTGTTGTTGACTCCTACAGGATGTAATGAAGTATTTAGTTTAACTTCTGATGGTTAAGTTCTGCACAAGAAGTGATGTTTCTTGTTTATGTTGAACAGAACAGTTCAGTATGTTTACTGTCTACGGTGCAACAGGCTGCAGCTGCAAATTTGGACGTTCTTTTCAGCTGGTATTGTGCCAAGTTACAGTATAACACGATAATATTTAATCACTTTTTATAGACAAAATGATAATCAACTAAGAGAAAATAATCTGCCGGTTAATTGATGATTAAAATGTCAGTTGCAGTGCAGAGTAGTAGAGAAACATACACAACCTCTGTATCGGCCAGTACCGAGTACCAATACCAGTACGTTAAAAACAAAAATACATATAATATTATTATTATTTAACAGCTATATACTACTGACCCTGTACAGATGTGATATGATTGCTATAATTGTTGAGCCATCTCACTTTTATCTCATCTCTGTTGAGAGTTGCACATGTGCAGTACCGATCGGACAGGATGTACGGATCAGGTAACGTGTGACACGTTCTGTTGTTCCTGTGTAGCAACACAAACACAGGACTTTCAACCAGAGACTGGTGTTTTGTTTTGTAAGTCACGTTGATGACGTTTGAGACATGTTTTTCGTACTTATGTTATGTTGTTTCCGTATGTATTGTACTTAGTTTGTGTACTTATTTTAAGGCCAACCATGACGGTTTTCCTAAACCTAACTACATGATTTTGTTGCCTAAACCTAGGTGCGTGGTTTTGTTGCCCCATGCTTGTACTGCACCTTCATACACACGTGCAATGTTCACGCCTCGGCGAGACAAAATGTGACACCGAGACGCTATCCTCTGGTGGACAGGTGGGTCTATTACACACTTTGGCATGAAAACAGGTTGTTCAATCTACAGCTTACTCTTGCTGGTGTCTCCAAAGTTGCCTACGCCAGCTTTAACCTACTCTGACAACACAAGATAAATTGAAAAGACAGATATGCGTCACATGAATACGCAGTAGTTACCTCACCACTACTGAACCCAGGAATGTGACTAAAACAGAGAGAAAAGGTTGTGTCATTGGAGGCTGACAGTGAATGAAAGGCATCTCTCTGCTTTCCTTCCTGTCACGTTGTGACTCCGCCCCTCCTGTGACCCGGGGGAAGTGGCATAAGACCTGTCACCCCGAATCACAGCCCGGCCCACGACAGCCGCGCTCATATGTAAATGTGTCAGCATGCGCAGATTCACGAGTATGACATATCAGTTTGAATATGCATGTTCAACACTGACTGGAGCGTAAACATCTCTGTACGTGCAGGGCTCAGTGCATCTGTGGGCATGTGTGTGTGCGGCGTGTGTGTGTGTTTCCAGGCACACAGTATGTATGTCTGAGCCGATCCTGTATGTTATAGTGACATTCCCGGTGGGAAGGAGCCTCACGACTGTTTTCATTTGCTAGACTGCCCATATCTCTTCATGAGTACAGGCTGGGTGAAAGTGACATCTGATTTCATCCACACTCAGTGGGGTTCTCTCTGCCTGTCTCTATCTTGTTCTCGCTGCAGCTCACACCTTCTCCAAGTGAGGATTTACTGCTTTTCTCTGTTTCATATCATTGTAGATTATTTATACGTTTTAGTTCGTCGGCTGTTGATCAGAACAAATAGGCAATTTCACTTTGGGCTCTGGGAACACATGATCAGAATTTGTCTTATTTGTGGTTAATGTCATCGTTAGATGCAGCTCCATTGTGATCATTTCACATAATATGGCAGGAAAATTACATTTTCAAGTATTAAAATGATCAAGGTAAACTTATTTCAGTGGTAAATTAGCAACTAACAATTCTTTTCATAATGAATTAATTGGTCTTTTTTTTTTTCAATTCATCTATTAATTGTTAATCTATAATATTAGGGATGTACTGATACTGGATTGGATATCGGTGACAATGGAGCCAATCTATTCCATTCAATTCTATTACTTGCTGGTGTACGATTTATTATTTTAATAATAAATAACAATTCAGTAAATGTATATCTATGTATTTATGTTACATTTTGTTTTACAAAGTTAGGAAAGCAATGTTTAAGTCAAGCCTGATGTTTCCTTACACATAAATGAATGCTCCCAGTTATTTCCACACAGTGACGCATACAGCTTATTAATTAAAGACCGGTATGAGATCAGTACTCGGTATCGGCTGATACCCAAAGCCCAGGTGTCGCTATCGGGACTGAAAAAGTCGGATTGGTGCATCCCTACTCTAATGTGATATAGCAGGAAAGTTAAATTGCAAACTGTTAAAATGATCAAGGTAAACTTATTTCAGTGGTAAATTAGGAACTAATGATTGTTTTCCTTATCAATTAATCTACTATTTTTTCAGTTAATCTATTAATTGTTTAATCTTTAAAATGTCAGAAAATGGTGAAAAAAATTACAATCATGGCTTCTCAGTATCCAAAGTGGTGTCTTTAAATTGCTCGTTTTGTCTGATCAACAGTCCAAAACCCAAAATAATCCAATTTATGTTGATATAAAACAGAATAAAAGCAGAACATTCTCACATTTAAGAAGTTGAAACTGGCACTTCGCTTGATAAATAAGTTAAATTAATTAATCAGTTATCAAAATTGTTGCCAACTAATTTCCTGTTAACAAACCAATCAATTAATCAACAAATTATTTCCGCATTATGGTAAATAAATTAAATTGCTGCTTTTACTTTGAGTACAACTTAAATGTGTGCAAATAGAATATAAAAATGAAGCATGCAGCCTTTGCTTTTGTGATGTGGACACACGTGTTGCATCACATGCAGCAGCAGCAGCAGCAGCAGCACTACATGGATGACAGGAATCACGGTGGTCAGGATTCCCTTTGTTAGACAAAATCAAAGCATTTCTCTTCCAATTTTTTGCAGGTTAAAGACTCCGAGATCTGCTGTGGCGTCACGTGCACCGACACAACTGGGAACGCGCCTGTTTAGCGAAGGGTCAGGGCCGACTGCGAGGCCCGTTTTCCCGAGGAGTCATCGTGAGTCACAGAGAGCACGACACAACCCTCCCCTGCTCGTCGTTCTCTCATATCTGGAGTCTCCCCCTAAAACATCAGGCGTTTTGCTCTCTCTTGTACTTCAGACTACAATCATCTGCCACATAACAGATTCACCAAAGACTAAATTAGGTGAAATGCATGAAGGTCAAAATCTTTATTATTTCACGCTGTGAAGCTCATAATTTCTAAATTTAATGAGAATTTAATTACTTTTAATATTATTAATTAATTTAAATCTTCACAATTATCTAAAGACACATCTCACTAGCCTCATTAATTATTTTCAAACCAACGTTACAGAACAAATTTCACGATATTCTTCTAAATGAAACTATTCTCCCAGAAAATTACCATTCCTCATCCCAGACATACCTCCATCACATCGTCCAAATCCATAAATTACTTCCATACTGTACTTTTCACATGGTCCCCAATCAGTATAGTTGAACCAAAGTTCCCAAGAGGAAAATCTACACTAAGGCGGTAAAAGTGGGTGCATTTGATGACCTCTAACAATCTTAATCGCCCGTTAATTACAAAGAGAGTGACGCACCTTCCCTCCGCTCTCACTTTAATGTCGCTTACAGGAACTGGCAACCAGAAAATGCAGAGCAGAGTACACACGGTGTCAAGCAGAGGGAATCCAGACTAGTTGGCAGGCATAAAGAGACAGTTTTCCCTCTGTGTGCTGCACTCTGAGGATTAAGGCTGGCAGCGCGCTCACGTCTGCTAAACAAGATATAGACATAATACCTTGATATTTCATGTCGCACAAAGCCAGTTAGGGAAGGCTGCGGCGGTGAAGGATCTCCCATCATCTCTGCATATTTCTCAACTGCAGCCACTCACATATACTTTTTTTTTTATGGCCAGTAGTATAACATGTTGACTGTTTGTGCTGCAGAACACCTGCTCCTCATATATAAGTGGGTATGTTTTTGATGTAGTGGCTAAAAGCATAAAATTTACCTCTTACTGTACTGGCTCCACATCACACATTCTAAAGGGAAGAATTGGGAAAAACAGGAAGTGAATTACTCCAATTATTCAAAATAGCTGCCTATAAAGCATGTAATTGACTTAAACACATCCCGCAGACATTTCACTCGACAATTATGATAATTGTAAATGCCTGATTTAATTGCAAGTGATTAACATAAAAAAAAACATTAAAATAACAGCAGAGAGGTAGAGAATTTGATACACATAGTATTCTGGTGATATTTAGAGATTATAGCGATTTTTAATGGTGGAAATGAGGCAATTTAGGATTGAAAACTATGAGCTATGACTGATGCTGGTGAATACTGTACGTTACTGTATTATGCACATCTGGCTGAGAGTGGCAGAGCTTTCATGGAGATGCTATCTCGACTATTTAACATGACATTAAACATGAGATCATCTGTGCAATTCTGTGTTTGTGTGGCAATAAGAACCCCTTTTATTTCCATGTATGTGTACGTTGTTAAATGTAAGCTGAAACCATGATGCTACTCCACTTTTAATTTAATCTATTGATTACAACCCCCAGGAGTATTACTCTAGCTTTTAACTGTGACTTGAAAGAGGAATAGAATAATAAATTCTAAGGCAATATGGATTTTCCTTTTATCACAAGTCATTAAGAATTAAGTAGTATGGTATTTAAGCCAAAGTATAATAAAGGTCTGTATTGAGCTCTGCATCAGGCTTAGACTGATTCACAGGGAACCAGATTCCTTCATGATATGAAATCATTTTGATCGAATACGCTGAAGATCCTGAGTGTGTGCTTTACAGTGGCGGAATATAACTGTGTATTTACTCAAGTACTAACTTAAACATACATTTTAGGTACTTGTCGTTGCATTTCATGCTACAATTCAGAGGCAATATTGTACGTTTTATTCCACTGCATTTATTTGACAGCTTACTTACTTACAGTTACTTTTCAGATCGAGGTTTTACCAACAACAAAACATGATGAATTTATAAAATATGGTGCCCTAAGAGATTAAACTACACAACCGTATATAACATAGTGAAACATATCTCCATTTTGACCAACTACAACAGTAAAATGCTACTTACTGAATGTATCCGTAATGAAAAATCCCAAATTATAATATAGAATAATATAAAAAATACAGGGGACTTTTTTTGATAGTGATACTTGTGTATTTTTACCTAAGTGCCATTTTTGATGCAGGACTTGGAGTATTGTAATAGTGTATTTTTTATGGTTTATTATTTTTATTTTATATTGCAGTATTGCTATTTATTTATTCTATTTATTTAAGTAAAGGATGTGATTACTTCCTCCACCACTGGTGCTTTTTCCACTTTACATGTATCTTGTTAGCAGGTAAAATTGTTTAGTATGAGCTATATATTTAATACTCTCATCATGCAATGTGTAAGTCAAGTAGCGTTGTCACGATACTGGAATTCTGACTTTGATACAATACCTCGATACCACGGGGAAAAATGACAAGATTGAGGGCATCAAATTTTAGATTTGTATTAAAAGATAAACGTGCTGTCGGAGAGAAGAGAGAGCAGAAAGCACAGCTGGTACCCGTGTATCGATACTGTAGAAAATGAGTATTGAAACCGATATTCAGTATCGATACTTCGATATTTTTTGACAACACTGAAGTCAAGACTTTGCTGCATAGCCAGCTTTGTTGGCGTTGCTATTCACAACTTATCAAAGAGACACTTTTGGATGCCTTTTCTTGGATGGACTCTTTTTTTTTTTAAGAAACGCATCTGCATAATGTTCTGTTTTTACATATACTATTAAATCAACTTACCAGCCAGCTACGAGGCCACGTAACATTTCTCAGACTTTTCTAGGACGTCCTCTGATCATTTAATAAACATCCATGCACAATTTATTGCTTATATGTGCCAAGTCATGGGTTTTTTGATAGCAGGCGTGTTTCTTTCCAAGAGTGTAATAATACAGGAAAATGCTGTATATTTTAAAAAGAAAAGAGGACAGGAGCACATTGCTCATGATACTAACTGAAGTGATGGGGCATTTCCTGGCTGCCACACAGAATCTGCTCCTCATCTCTCTCTCTCAGTGCCGGAGTGCACAGGGGTCGACTTCCCCTTCTCCCATATTGGTACAAGTTCCTCCTCCAATCCACAGGGAGTGAAATAATGGTCTTTGGTGGATGCAGGGGTAACAAGGTGGGAGGAGTATCGGGCGACAGAGATGGACTGCCTCGCAGAAATGGTTTCACATACAAAAAAATGTGCATTAAATCTATATGCAAGGCTTTGAAATGCCAAAACCTTACTTACTGGATGGAAATAAAAAAAAAGGGATGGAGGGCAAATAGAGGGAGATACTATATATGCTTCTACTGGCAGCTTCCCAAAAAATAAATTCTGAATAAATGCATAGCATCCATCTATATGTTACGTAGAGAGCATCGTTCACTAGCAGCTCTTTCAGTTGGCAGAATCCCAAATCCATCACAATGACTTAACGTATAGCGGATTTTCTGAAGCACAGGGGAGAAACTCATTATGGTGGTTCATATTTGAGCCTTCGCTGCTGTGGCGGTGACAAATGCTCCCCACAGAAACCAATGTGGCATATTTCAAAGGCTTCCAGCACAATGAAACGGTTCCTCATCACTGTGAATAATGCCGGGTGCTGACCAGGTTAACCGCTCTGAGGGGTGGGAGTGTTTCTTTTGATATATTGACTTGACTAAAATGATGAGATAATCACTGAATCAAGGGGTTATGTGTGGGGCTGTCAAAGCCATTGTTGGCACATTCAGCTGTAAGAGAGGTAGAAGGCTTTTAGAGCTGGAGCACCATAACGGCATCATCATGGATAAATCAAACCCTGAGTGTTTTTAGTTGCAAATGATTTTACGCTTCATTGTGCAATTATTAATACCTGGAATGATTGTTAGAAATTTGGTATTGTGATCTTTTGGCAGCTATTTTAGTTTAACACAATCTGTTAAGCAAAGAACCGGTTTTATTATAATAAGCACTACTGCTGCAATTAGCACCTTTTGTCCTCCTATTTTAAATAATTCAGCTCTGTAGCTTTGGATAATGTGAGACTGGTATGCGAAATGACAGCACTGTTCAATACAAATCACTACAAAACTACAAATGCATTGTAGGCAAAGCTTTTCAAGCACTTGTGAAATATATTCATTATTAATGGCTCTCAAGAGTTTGCCAATAACGTCATTATAAAGTCTGCATGTACTTCCACTAATTTGAACAGCTCCTGCAGGATTTAACCAAATCCCGAGGAGAGATCCCTGCACCGCCCATCTACACCATGCTCCTGCTGAAATAAATTGAGAACAAAAGACTACCAGACACTGTGGTTCAGTCTCAAACACTTGATGAGCATCGCTCTTTTAAAGGCTAAATCTGTATTTTATTTGAAACTGATGGGCATGCATATGGACTCCAAATTAACAGCTTATATCAAAGAAACGCGCTGGGTTGCAGCTGCTTCACCAAAAACCCGTTTGTATAAAGAAGTTGCTCTCTTGTTGCTCACAGCTTGGCCTTGATCAACGTGTTACACGTGCAAAAAAAACCCAGAGAAAACCACACTGTAAACAATTGCTGTTAATTTACAGCAGGATTTCAACAGTATTAACCTGTTATAGCTAAAAACAGTGCTTTACTGTTAATACAAAAGAAAACCTGTTAAATTAAATTAAACTCATAGGCCGTTTTTTAACTGAACTATAATGCATTCTTAAAAAACACTACTTTACTGCTGATCAACTGTCTAAAGTATCATCAGTAACAGTTTCATGCAGTATTTCTTTATTTCTGGGACCTAATCTGCTCATGTGAGGCTTGTACATTGTACATGATTGTAAAATCAGTGAATTAGCTTTATTGTTCTTCACTCACATGTTGTTCTGGTTTCATTCTGTGCTTGTAGCCAGTTATAGACATACATTTTGGGAAAAGTGTCAACAAGTCTATTTTATAGCCTTTTTCCTAACAAGTGCCTTTAATTGTATTTAGTGTGACTATTTCTATGTCTGTAATCTGCTAAGTCTATTTATCTAGGCAAAAAAATATGTTTATTAAAATGTATGTAAAAAATACAACCTAAATAGTGCATTAAAACAAATCAGTAAGATAATGTAAAAGAAAGGTGAAAAACAGCCATATCTTTAAACAGTAAATTAACTGTAAAATACTGTGAAATTAATAAAAAACAACCAGTTCAAACTGTATTTTTCATTAACAGTACAAAGCTGTAAATTTCATCGACAGTATAATAATGTTAATTTTACAGTAACATATAGGCAACCCTGCCGCCAGTTCTTTACTGTTATTTTACTGGGAGATTCTTAACAGTGCATTGCAAATTAAAATAAAAAATGAACCACAAAGAAGCAATGCAACCAGTCTTCTGTGCGTTATGGTGCCAAAAAGGTGCGTCCATGACCCCCATCATCATTCATTTTCACCATGCAGGGCTTCCATTGGGTTAGAAAATGAGCCACATTCAGAACAAAGATGACAAATCCTGACAATATTGTGAATTAAAAGACAAATTCTTACCGCTATGCGAGTCTGTGAAGATGCTTTAAGATGTAAGATGATCCTTTTTCTTTTTGGGGAGGGGATTTTGGACTTTGGTGATGTCCAAACTTGAATCTCCAATGGTGATCTGCTCCACACTCTGGAGGAAACCAGCACTGATGTTTCACTGATGTCTCTCTTTTTATCTCATAGCATCACTACGAAGGTGTGTGTAAGCATTCTTTGTCCATGCCAGCCTCACTATCTCTCTTTCGTTTCAAGGTAAACGTCGATTTAAGCGATGTGGTCTGCTGCGTAAAACCGGTGCCAAAAATTCCTGCGGGCCCATTCCGTTACAGCGATGCTAGACAATAGTCTGGTCATTTTGGCACCTCCTCCACTGCAAAGAGCAGTAAGCATCGACTAATTACAACCAGATCTGAGAAGCTAGTTAATGCATAGCTGGGCTCGACAAATGTGGTAGTAAAATATCGCTCACATGTGCCAGTTGGCTCCGGTTTTGTCTTTCTGGTGCCTCATCTTTGTCCGTCTTCTGCAGGAGAGGAGTGGACAAGTGGAGTTACCGATCTGTTGATCTGCTGGGAGGTCCACCTACATCCAGAGGTGTGTCTTTGTCTTTGTCTCCGTATTTATCGGGCTTTTTCCGCCGTGCACATCCACGTCTGACACCGGCTGTATTTGGGGGTCTCGTTGAGTGACAGCTGGATCCTCTGACTGAGAGCTTGGCGACCCGTCTCTCTGCAGATGGGAGCAGTAGAAAGCAGGATGTTGCGCGCGGACGCGTCTTTGACAGTGCGCGCACCCGACAGGTCACACATCTTGGGTCCGCACACATCTGCATTTATAAAAAAAAAAAAAAAAAGGGCAATAAAGCTGAATTGAAACAAAACCTTCACCATTACAGAGTATATTCCTGTTGAATCCTGTTTGTCTTTGTTACAGTTTAAAATTGAATATCATTCATATATTTTTTCTAAACTGATATTTGTATATTATTACTCGGTGTATATGGTTGTGTAGTAATCCTGCATTTACAGTCTCAGAGTATTTCTATTGAAGCCCTTTTTGTCTGTGTTTATTTATTTAAAAAAGGATCCCCATTAGCTGATACCACCAGCTAGTCTTCCTGGGGTCCCAAATCAAGTACATTAATTTATCACATACATACGATATACAACATCATATTTGTGTTATACTAATAACATTCAAATTTTCCAAACATATATACATTTCACATTCATACACAATCTTCCACAACCATTTAGCCTCAAGGCACATCATCATTAGGGAAAAGGAACAAAAGAAAAACCATACATGACCATACAACACTGGACTATCGATCAGCTGCTGAAGTAATGTATTCGTATAGATGGTATTTGAATGAGGATTTGTTAGAGGATTGACAGATGTAAAGAGGACAGTTATTCCAATGATTGATGGCACCAGAAATTACCGTCTTTTTTAAGGTATTCGATTTTGGGTGAGGTAACATGATTTGGCCATCACCTGCTGTTCTAGTGAAATGACTGTGAACATCCCTGCTTTTGGTAATTTGACTGTATAGAAACTCGGATTTAGTAGAATAAATGCTGTTACTAAAGAATGTCGCTGTGCTTAAGGCGAGTCTTTTCTCTACTGGTAACCATGACAGTTTATGATGCATGCTGTCTGTGTTCGTTCTATTGGGGCAGTGTAACACTAGCCTTGCAGCTCTGTTTTGGGCAATTTGTGTGTTGTAGTTTATAATGGCATAATCATACTTAACGGGGTTTTTAACTGCCAAGTTGTCATTTTAACATCATAATTATAGATGAATATTATCACTAATAGCATTACTTAAATACATAGGATTACTATGGTTTTGTGTATTGGTATGTACATAAAGCATAAAGGAAAATGAAACAAAGAATACAATTAAATAACTACTGATCGATACATACATTATAAGTGACAGTGTAAATAAAGATAAGTGGAATTTAAAGTAATACCAGAACAGACTCTTCTTTGAACCTTATTGGCTTTGGTCTGGTTTGGTCTGGTCTAGTCTGGTTTGTGGTGGACCCCAAAGATGCAGCACTGGGACTTAAAGTTGTTCTTGTGGTAACCCACAAAGCTCGGATAAAGAGCAGATTTGAAGACCATTGGATGGATGGGTGGAAAACGGAGTGACACATTGTGACGACCCACCACCAGGCCGCAAACTATATTCCAAGGAAATGACTGAAGCACACCGGATCCTTCAATGGATGATGTCTGTGATTCCACACAGTCAAACGGGGGCTTCCTGCTGCGAAATTAGTGGAAATGATTTGGATCATTCCAAGGTGCTTGGCCGTTTGTTACCAGCTCAATGTATGAGGGCACGCGTCTGGTGTCAATCTGCTCTTGTGGAAGGCCTCGAGCGAGGGAACACATATGGCTCATTTGGCAAATTGAAACAGCTAGTTGCTTTGAGTTTGCAGCTCGATTGTTTGCTCACAAATTCCTCCACTCCCACCCTCCCTCTATTCTGCTACCCTCTCAGGCACCGTGCATGTGCAGCCTCAATCAGTCTGTGCAGCTAAACTCTGAGATGGATTGACTTCTGGATCCTCTGATCTCTGCAATGATTCAGTATTGTAGGTCCCTCAAGGGCCCTAGGGTGCAGGAGTCACACAGTCACGTGCTTGTGTGTGTTTTTTTTTTTTTTTGTGAGGCTGCTCACAGCTCTGACCTTGGCGGACCTCAAATTGTCACTGACCTGCTGGACAGTGATGGCGCCCTCCTGTGTTTCTGCAGGATAAGCTACATTTGAGTATTAAAGGGGGAGATGTCAGAACAAATACGCATAATGCTCTTTGGTAAATGGAGAAAGCGAAGATATATTCAGGGATGGATTTAGAAAAGTTTTAAATGAGCCAAAAATGCGTTAAGACTCAAATTTAAAGACCTGCTTCTTGGTAATAATGAACTTTACTAATAGTTAAATTATGTATTCAGTGTAATTAATTAATGCCAATATTTGCTATGGGCTACTTCAAAAATTGCAGTATTAAATGATATCAATAAACAGCAGTTATTTGCAACTTCAAATAGCCTACAGCACTGACCATGAACGAACAAATTTGAAAGTCTGCCTTTTGAAAAAAAAGATTCCCAGCAGCTGCGGGATATTGTTATGAATCAAACCACTGGTAAAAAAATAATTAGATTTAACATGTAGTCGTTCTCCAGTAACAAAGTGGCTCACTGCTGGCTTGTCAGAGAGGACGCTATTTTGTACTTCCTGTGTGTGTTATTCAGAGGGGTTGGTACCTGATAAAGAACAGACTTTTAGGATCTCAATTATCTTTCAGAGAGGATTACCAAAAATGAAAGCAGCAGGTCAATGCTGTAAAATTGGACTTGCTCTACAGTTTGTCATTAACTGCCTCCACATCTATACTGCCTCCATAGCTAAGTTGTGTCTAGAATAAGGATGATAATATTGCATTTTAACCGATAACCGACCCTCGTGAACCGTTTATTGACCGTTATCTGACAAGATTTGTGCCTCGCATGCAGCGGTGCACCAGCTGCAGTGTATGAGCACAACAGACAACTGACTCCCCAGTTCACCGTCAGGAGAGCTACAGTACTGTAGCAGCCATGATGTTGCAATCACCGTCTCCAGTTCACCCGTCCGGGAGCTTTAGCAGCCACGGTGCTGTGTGTAGTGCCGCAGACATGCAGCCACTTTCCAGGTAACTAGAGTTTAGTTTAGCAGGATGTTAGCTGTGTGTCTGCCCGGCATAACGATAACGATAATCCGACAAACAGTGTGTGTGTTTGTGCTACGTTAGCAGCTCTAGCGTTGCAGGTGGCTTCGTACCACACAGCGAGTGTTTTTTTCAACATATTATACTATGATTTTTTTTTTGACATACTATATTATGACTTTTTGTCGATATACTATACTATAACTTTTTTTCGAAAGACTATACTATGACATTTTTCGACATGCTATTCTGACTTTTTTCGGTACGCTATGCTGTGAATTTTTTTCCACTCTTTTTTTTTCCTCATTTTTTGACATGTATGACAGTATGACTTTTTTTTCGACATGCTATATTATGACTTTTTTTTCGACATACTGTAATATGACTTTATTTCGACGTTATGACTTTTTTTTCCTAATGTTACACTATGACTATTTTCCACTCTTTTTTTGAAAGCCATAGAAAAAAGTCATAGTATATTATGTGGCAAATTTTCTTGAAAAAAAGTTTTTAGTATAGCATGTCGAAAAAAGTCATTGTATAGTATGTCGACATTTTTTTTTAAAGTCATTATATAGTGTGTTAAAAAAGTCATAGTATAGTATGTCGAAAATATTCTGAAAAAATTAATTGTATAGTATGTCAAAAATTTTATTAAAAAAAAAATCATAGTATAGCATGTCCAGAAAAAATCATAGCATAGCGAAACAAAAAAAAATCATAACCTTTACTAACTACTATAGTTTAGTATGTCGAAAACTTTCATGAAAAAAAGTCAGTATAGTATGTCAAAAATTCTTGAAAAAAAGGTCATAGTATAGCATGTCTAAAAATGTAATGGAAAAAAGTCATAGTATAGTATGGCGAAAAATGTATGAAAAAAAGTCAGTAAAATGCGTCGAAAAATTTCATGAAAAAAGTCATAGTAAAATTCGTCGAAAAATTTCATGAAAAAAAATTCATAGTAAAATGCCTCGAAAAATTTAATGAAATAAAGTCAGTATAATGCGTCGAAAAATTTCAGGTAAAAAAAGTCATAGTAAAATGCGTCGAAAAAATTCCTGAAAAAAAGTCAGTATAATGCGTCGAAAAATTTCACGAAAAAGTCATTGTAAAATGCATTGAAAAATTTCACGAAAAAAAGTCATAGTAAAATGCGTCGAAAAATATCATGAAAAAAAGTCATAGTAAAATGCAGCGAAAAAATTCATGAAAAAAAGTCAGTAAAATGCGTCGAAAAATTTCATGAAAAAAAGTCAGTAAAATGCGTCGAAAAATTTCATGAAAAAAAGTCAGTAAAATGCGTCGAAAAATTTCATGAAAAAAGTCATAGTAAAATGCGTCGAAAAAATTCATGAAAAGAAGTC
>CAKAOH010040215.1:0-65070 GCA_916701665.1 Sebastiscus tertius | reverse complement strand
TACATATATATACACATATATACACACACGTGTGTAAATGTGTTTCCTCCCCCTACATCGACCGTGATTTTCTGCCGTCCCTGAACACACCGTGCCTCCTCTCCTCCTCTCATCATCAGCGTCAATCTGTGGCTGTCACTCGGAGCCGGACAGTGACTAACGACACTCCCAGTCAGTCAAACACTTATCACCACACAGGTAACACACAGGCCTGGAAATGACTGACATGAAATGGAAACGTCTCTCATTCTGTGGGCCCGGGAGCTGAAGTGAAATATTAGCTGTGGGAGAGATGGCGGCTGATAAGGGGCTCCCTGTTTGGGCTGGAATTGTGGAGGTCCAACTTCTATTACATTTCTTTTTTACGCCGAGGAGTGCTATGAAGATCCTGTTTGCTTGTATAAAGGATAGCTTTCCTTCTCCGTTTCCTTGCTTATATGCATCGTTTCACTGTTTTCTTCACACTAGTCTTCATGAGCCACACTCCTAACTTTCATGATGAGCTGTTTGTGACTTGTTATAGAAGAAAATGGTGCTCCGCCATCGTCCCTGAGGCTTTCTGTGGTCCACGGGCCCAGACCAGAGGCCAGCTGAAACCAGGCTGCAGCCCGCTCAATGTCAATAGGTCACATATGCTTACTTTGTCTCTCCTATTACTCATAGACTCCACCATGTCCTCCCTCCATCCCTCTTTTTCTTCCTCTCACACATCTCCCTTCACGCACACACACACAATTCCCCCTGTGCAGAAAGATGGATGGGATGTTCCCAAACCACAGGTGCTGCTCCACTTGTGAGTCTTTCGCATTCTTCACTACACGGTCCAGACCTGCTGGGTTTTCTTTTTTACTTTTTTACTGTTTTCCCCAGTGGTGATTACTACGGTGCTTCGGTCGTGGGATAATGAGGAACGTGGAATATTAGTAATACAGCATACGATCAATCTGCCTGTCTATTAGCAGCTCTTTGGGAATGAGATTCTTTTCGCGAGAACGAGACAAACTTCATGAACTTGAAGCTTGATGTTCACCGCTGCTCCCTCAGACACGGCCTCTCATCCAGACCGCCACTAGATGGAGTTAGTTTCATTTCCAACTGGTGTGTCTGCTGGTATAGCTCACTGAATCCTGAACCACATGATCAGTCTGCTGTGCAAGCTACACCACCTTGTGGTGGATTTTACCAGTAGCTTATAATAAAAGGGAAGCTCACACTGTATGTTGAAGCTTTTTATCCAGACAGTGATATGCAGGGGGTGGACAAAATAATGAGGCAGTGAAGGTACTTTTACTCCAGGGGGGTACTCCTGCAGTTACCAGGGGTACTTGACTACAGATTGAGGAGTAGTTCAGCTGATTTGGAAAAATATAAATTACGATTTGAATGTATTTATCCACATATTTTTGTGTTTAGGAGGGGAGACAGGAATGTAACAAAGTATGTTCGAACGGCGTTACCACGTTTTTGCACTCTGTAGCTCACGTTACTGCAGTCTTGGAAAGGGAGGAGTGAGCGGAGGGGTACTTAGTTGGTTGCAATCTGCAACCACACCATGCTACCAAACCATACACGTCCCTTTAAGTAAACATGCAAGAATCAAAGCTCGGTTTGTAGATTTAACTAGAATACACAAACTAGCGTTGCCATTAGCGTTCTCCAGTTGAAACAACTTGAAGACATGTGCCAGGGTCCCTAAGGACATTTGAGGTCTCAGCTCTGCAGTTGTTATTGACTTGACTGTTGGTTTCCTGTCTGAGAGGAGAAAGAAGCAACAGTACAAGAGAGAGAAACGACAGAATGCATCTCTGTGGTCTCACCTGAATTGAGCAGGTAGGCTGCAGTTGTCTGGAGCCAACCTCAGTGACCACAATAACACACCAGGTTTGTTGTTTACAGTTGATGTGTGAGACTGACATGTACTTTGTGATTTTCCTTTCTTTCTCTTCCTCAACCTGTCTTTTCCCCTCATCTTTCTATGTGTCGGTAGACATACAGTATCATTTGAGAGAGATATCCAACCTAAAGATTAGCTTGTTTTGGGGATCTGGGAAACTGCGATGAACATTTTTCCCAACAGTTTACGGACGAAGCGATAATTGAGAAAATAATCGGATCAATTCATCAAAAATAAAAATCAGTTCCCTCAATATTTCCTGAGATAAGACTGAGATACTTTTTTTGTAGATCCCAAAAGCCAGAGTGAGTAAATGTAGGCTATTCAAACTCACAGGTACCTCAGTTATTTTGGCCTCTGACCTTAACTTTGAAAGTCATGTCAATAACATAAGAAGAACGACTCTTTCGCACAGTAAAAAATCATATTAAGAGTTAAAAGAAGCTCATTCATGTTACCAAGTGGGACTACTGTAATGCTCCTTCACCCCACTAACCCCAGACTGAAAACTGCAGTTACTGTCTGTATGTGTCTGAATGTCTGTGTTCCTTGTTGTCTTTGGGTGGTTGGGTGTTTTTACATACGTACATACATAAGCATATTGAGTTTACTTGTAAATAAATGTGCTACATAACCAAAATGTCCTTGCAGATTACTGCAAACATCAGGTATGTCACAAATAAAATCAAAACCCAACCAATAAAAGGAAAACAGAGAGGTGCCTAGATTTGGTGGAAAAATTGTCTTTTACAAATATAAGTTGATAATATAGTACCACTCAAATCAAAATCAATTTGTAACATATTTACTTTTCCCTCGGTTTGTCATTAAGTTGCCCTCTACCTGTTCAGGAAAGCAATACTGCAAGATAATAGACAATTAAAAAATAATGACCAAAACCATGCAGGCAAAATACAGAACATTGAAACTGGATGCATAAAGATTAGACTTTTATTATGTTTTTATTTCCAGGATTTTTCATTGATAGGTGGAATTATTTAATAGCACGTAAAAAAGAATATTAACAAAACAATATAAATAATCACAGAATATGCAAGAGAGGCCAAAAGCCTAAAGGCTTATTGTGGGTCTCCCCCAGTTTTTATTAAAACAATAAAATAAAATAATCAATTTTAAATAAAAATAATTAGATTAGTTATTCTATAAAAAAAAATAAAAAATACCCCACTTCCCATACTTCACTACCATACAGTGCAATGGGCAGGATGACACGAGACAGATTTTAATTGAAATTTTGAATATACAAAATCTTATCTTAATCTTAAATTACATTTAGAGCTCTTAAAGCTTTTTCTATTAGTGCATTCGCTGCCATGTTGAAACTGATATGCTCAATAGATTATTTATGGTAAACTGGCATTTATTCTCCTAGTTTTTGAAAAGTGTAGACTTGCATTAGGTTGGATGTTCTCAGTTTTTGGTGGCACAGGTCAGACAAGTAATAACTGTCAGATTGGGCAATATTTCATGATGACTGTGCATCTAAGCATTCAGTTAGCTTCTTTTTTAGGTTGCTGAAACTGAAATCCTGTGCTTCGAAAGTTGTGGCTGAACATGGAAAGTTGTCTGTGTGCCAGCCAGTCTGTGCGTGCTGCAGCCGTTGTGAGAGGCGACTGTGGGAAACCTCTTTCATGCCAGTTTGAACGAACGTCCGTTAGCATCCACTGTGAAACTGCCAAGTCATAGCCAGACCAGGTTCAACAGTCGGCACAGACTTTGGCACAGACAGTCAACAGGAGGGCGTCTAGTCAGATCGAAAACATTGTGGATTGAACCGGCAACTGTGTCTCACCACACCATGTGCGTTACACCAGTGAAAGCGCTCAAACGCTTTCCCATGTATAGTAGATGTGAATTGCTGATGTCATCACTTACTGCTGCATCCGTTTATAGTATGCGCTTGAAACACCTGTAAATCCCCGCTTGTTTTTGTGCTGTGAGGACAGAATAGCAATGAAGAAATCTGCAGCAGGTTTTTGATTTTTACTCATTTTTAATTGATGTTTTCTTTAAACTGAAAATCAAAATTACAGCAGCACACGACAAATACACAATGGAATGAATGTAAGAATACAAACACTTGAAAAAAAAACAGTATTTACACGAATATACAGTTTATACAGACTGTCAGAATATGAATGTAAACTCAAAGTTTACACAGTTTATCGTCGCTCTGTTAGTAATGCATGTGAACAAAATGAAAAATACAAACGTGTTGAATTAGGCTCAGGTCTCAGGTTTAGGATTTTAGGAAAACGGGTCTTTATATGGAAAGGGCCGGGGTAGTTTCAGTGTCTGACATGACAGAGGGACGTTTGGGAACTGCCTGTATTTTACTGAGGCCTCCTTTGCCCAGACCGCAAGCACACATCTTCACAATCCTCACGAGGTCTTGTCTGAACCGCACTCCAATGAAGACGTACAGGATCGGGTTCACGCAGGCGTGCGTGTATGCCAGGCTCTTGGTGAGCTGTTCAGCTACGTTGAAAAGACTCACAGTGTTACAATCGGTCATGGTGGTATTGGCTGCTTGCGCGGCCTCTATTATCAACAGAGTATTGTGGGGCAGCTGAGAGATAACAAACACAAACATCACAGCAAAGATGACACGCAGGGCCTTGTGCTTTTCAAAGCTCTTGCACTGCAGAAGTGTGCGAATGATGACGGAGTAACAGATCAGCATAACTAGTAGAGGAAGGAGGAAGCCCATGCAGATCTGCAGGGACAACACCAGGATCTTAGTCCGGTTGAACGCGTTGTTCCAGTAGACCGGAGTACAGAAGGGCTGCCTGCCTACATTAGTCTTCACCTGGGAGAAGATAAACTCAGGAAGGGCCAGGAGAATGGAGACCACCCAGACACACAGGCAGGCCAGTTTGCTATACAACAGTCTCTCTTTCTTTCTCATGTTCTGGGCCTTGGTGACTTGTACAATAGCAATGTAGCGGTCCACGCTAATGCAGGTGAGCAGGAGCATGCTGCTGAAGAAGTTGATTTTATAGACGGCCGACACCACTTTGCAGAGACTGATGCCAAAGTCCCAGCCCTTGATGGCGTCGACAGCCCAGAAGGGCAGCATGCACAGGAAGAGGAGGTCAGCCACAGCCAGGTTTAGCAGGTACACGTCGGTCATTGTTTTCAGGCGGTTGCGCACGGTGGTGTAGATCCAAACCACCATCAGGTTACCCACAGCGCCGAGGATGAAGATGATCCAGTAGAGAGGTGGTTCGTACTGACCACGAAAACCCCTGACCCAGTCTCTGATGCACATGCCTGAGGGTACAGTCGGACCAGAACCGTAGTCATCTGTGTATTCAGAATAGTCCTGCAATCAAAAACAGATTTGATTATCATTGATATATCTGAAAGTGTTTTTCAAACTTCACAACACAAACACTCTAAATGGGCCCCTTTGTTTTTCCTGCTGCAATGCTTGTTAATGCAGTTAGCTGACAGGAAGTAATCTTAGACCAAACCTGTTGCCCTAGCAACAGAATGCCAATGAAAAGGCGTTATTAAAGAGGACCTATTATGCTTATTTTCAGATGCATACATAAGCCTACTCTGCTCTGATTGGTAGGCTGGCCCACTTTTGTGATTGGTCAACCGAACCTAACTTTTCGGACTCTTTGTTTTTTATGGCGTGCCAAACTAGCACACTAGGCAAAGTGTGTTACTTGGTGACATCACCATGTTACAGAAGTAAAGGTGGGACTTCAAGCGAGGTGTTTCAGGCAGTTCAGGAGCAGTGTTTCTGTTGGGGAGAGTAACTTCCTTTTGGCGAGGACTTTGGGCTTTCTAACTTTGCAGACATTTTACATGCACAAAAACTACACAACACACTAAAGGAAAGGGAAAAGCATAATAGGTCCCCTTTAAAGAGGTTTTTTTTGCAAAAGACAGTAGTGGAAAGTAACCAAGTACATTTACTCAAGCACTGTACTTATGTACAATTTTTAGGTACTTGTTCTTTACTTGAGTATTTTAATTTTCTGCTACATTATACCTCTACTCTGCTGCATCTCAGAGGCAAATATTGTACTCTTTATGCCACTGGATTTCTTTGATACCTTTAGTTACTTTGGCAGCATCTAGTGGTGAGGTTGCAGATTGCAAGCAGCTGAAACTTCTCCAGTATGCCAAGTGTGTAATATGAATAGAACATATACAGCGGCGGATGCAAAAACGTGAAAACGCAAATGACCATCTAGACTCAGTGTTTGGTTTGATCATTCTGGGCTACTGTAGAAACATGCCAGCCGGCTCAGTGAAGAGGACCCGCTCCATATTTAGATATAAACGGCTCATTGTAAGGTAACAAAAACACAATGGTTCTTATTTTCAGGTGATTATACACTAAAGAAATATAATTATTAATATTATATTAAATTTCTGCCAATAGAGCCTCCTAAATGCTACACATTGGCCCTTTAAGTAAAAGATCTGAGTACTTCTTCCACGACTGGCAACGGTTACACTGTGTTTTTTTTTCTCACATTTCATTTCCTGCCAAGCATTTTAGTTTTTTTCTTTCTTGTCCTTGTTACCCAACTCACAAACTGCTGTCAGGGTTTCACAACACAACATGCTTCTTAGTGGGGATACAGCGATATCACATCAAACGCCGTCAGTGACGTAAAAGCTAACCATAGCGTGCAAAAAAAACGCTGTCAGGTGCAGGTGTTGTTGCCTGCGCAGGAGAAACCAAACCACTGCACTACTTCCTGCTGCTATCCAAGCCTGGGGAGAGGGGCGGGGGTGGGAGGAATGATCCTGAGGGGCTCCAGAAAGGGGCCCGCAGCAGAACTTAGTACCCCTGCAGACGCATCAGGTTTAGATTTAGGGCAAAGATAAACAGCGAGGTGAAGGCGAGGTTTAGGTTTTCACAAACAATGGAAAATGTGATGCTGATACGGCTGTGAATGTGGCATTTGAGGATCCTACAGATGTCTGCTTTAGATAATGTACCTGGAGCATGAAATCCATAACATAGAAATACCAAATACCTCATATTTAATAAAGAGCACTGACACGGTTTCGTTCACACCGCAACCTGAATTTTAAGTTTTACCACACGGTATTTTTTAAGGTCATACTGTCACAGCATAAACAAACATTGAGACACACATGAAACACAGATGTGTTTGTTTCCCGATCTGTGATGGTGTCAGCACCAACAGTGTCACTTTCTTCGTTCTACTCCGGTCTTTTTAACCCGCTCAATCATACAGAAATCAACATTAATCAGAATACTTACAGTTTCAACATAATCATATTCAGTTCCTGTAGTCGTAGAAGTTGTAAATGGCTCCGTCATGTTATCTACAAAGAACCAGATGATATGATTATAACACACTTCTAAAAATATAACAAGGATAAAATATAATATAGCATATAGGGGAATTAAGCTTAAACATTCAATTGAAAATGCCCTGTACATTTCTTCCACTAGGCTACAACAAATCACTTACCCGCTCAGATGTAGAGAGCAACCTCTCAGTCACAGATGTGTTTCTTTGTCTGGGTAGTTCAACTGGTAACTTTAACATCAGGACTCAACTTCTTGCTTATATGGTTTCCCTTTAACCACATGATCACGTGTCAGTACATCACTCCATCTCCTTCTCTGTGCGCAGACAAAAAACAACACGCGACCCTCTGTGCTGTAGATTTCTTTCAGCTGAATATATTTCAAATTGAAAGGCAACTTGTTTCCAAGTATTAACTTTGAACAGTGGCCAACAGTGTGACAGTTTCACGGTTAAGCTGTGACTTTTAGACTTTACCCGCTGAACCATGGCCATCAAACAAGAACCAAAACATTACACCCACATTCCTTCCACAGCCGATTAAGTTTTATCAAGTCGAAGCCCGTTTTTTGACACACTTTGTGTCCACAGGTGGAGCACTTAACACCACAGATGAGTGATGCATGAAACTGAAAACCATGAGGTGTGATTAAAGAACTGGAGGAGGTAGTCATTGTTGACATGTTGTAACCCCCCCATTGTTTCATAGCACTTCCAGCTGCCTGAAGCTCTGGCAGTGTGGCCTAATATTGTTTGACTATCCAAGCAACTATTATCTCTCCTTTTTAAAAATGTCTTTCTGAATAAATTAATGTGACGGAAGTCTTTTTGAGAGGTTTCGAATTACAGGGGATTTCTCCTTCAAGTCAGTGGTGATGAAATAAGCCATGGACTTCTTTAAAACCAAGATCCCCTTTCATAATAAAATAGTGGTCGACTTTTAAAATGTAATTTAAAGGAATTAGTAATAGAAATTAGTTTCTATCTTTCTGAGAGTTGGATGAAAAGATTGATACCACCATGTCCAACCCTGTCTCCTACAAAATTACACTCCTATACAATTAAACTGCATTCTCAATTATGTTTAGAGGAAAACATATTTTCTCCCGGATTACGGCTTTTAAACAGTTTTAAACACTTTTAATATTGTAAATTGAAACAAAACAAAACAAAAAAATGCAACAAAACTACTTTGTTCGGTTTAGGAAACACAATTACTTGGTTAAGTTTAGTAAAAAACTAAAATATATTTATTTAAAAAAGCAAACATTAACTTTGTGATTTGAAAATTTGAAAATTTGTGATATATCAAAAACAAGCAACAAAATATATTTCTCTCGAAACGTAATTCACAATGCAGTTTTGTTGTATGGGAACGTAATTTTTAGGAGACCAGGTTGCCGTATCGTATGTCTGTACGGTAAATATGAATCTGGAGCCATGCAGGAGTCAGTTAGCTTAGCTTAGTAGGTTAAAAGGCCTTCATGTGACATGTTTTGTCACATGAAGGCCTTTCTGCGAAGACAGGGAAAGACAAAGTTCATTGGTATTGCCGCAATAAAAGGGAAATAAATAACATGACACACAGCTGACCACACTGTCACAAAACATGGCAAAGCAGAAAGTCCCCATCATACCAACTATCATCTGATGCCCAAACAAAAGCAGAGTTTACAAAGGCAGTGATGACGTGGTTTTGAAGTCTTTATTAGTCAAGTGTTTAAATCAGTTAAGTCTGGATGTGTTTCCTGTGAGTGTTTGTCTGAATTTTGTGGGGCTGTTTTGGCCCTTGTGAAGGCCCTCTGAAGACAAGGAGTGGGTTTTATCTTCTTACAGTTTCACTTCCTGGCCTGATATAACTTTTAGCTTATCGTTAACATGATGCGGAGCGCGTAGGCCATCGGCTCTTATGCTGGTTGCGTTTCTCGGTTTTGGTCACAGTGACAAGAGGGAAACGGCTGTGTCATGATCAGATGAATGTTTTCCTTTTGGGAACTTGCTGGTGAAGAAAGTGGTAGATTGAAAGGTTTCACTCATATGGCACCGCTAACTGCAAAAGTGAAGATAATTGACTTCATTGTTCTGATCTGTGATTATATAAAACACAGGGTGTGACGTACAGTATCAAATCAAAATTAAACTTTATTCCCCTAAATAGAAGACGATGCCGCATCAGGTCCCAAATTGAAGATTATAGATACACAATGAGGCGTTTTAATCTTTGCAAGAGACCGCTGTTTTAACTAGATGAATACTGTATGGCTTATTCTGACTGAGACATTTCATATTGTGTCTTTGCAATGATGCATATTGTTTAGGGCTGTCAACTGATTATAAGATTAAATCGCGATCAATGATTTGAGGATTTTTATCTGTTCAAAATGTATCTTAAAAGGAGATTTGTCAAGTATTTAATATTCTTATCAACATGGGAGTGGGCAAATATGCTGCTTTTGCAAATATATGTATATATAAATTATTGGAAATCAATTAACAACACAAAACAATGACAAATATTGTCCAGAAACCCTCACAGGTACTGCATTTAGCATAAAAAAAGATGCTTAAATCATAACATGGCAAACTGCAGCCCAACAGGCAACAACAGCTGTCAGTGTGTCAGTGTGCTGACTTGACTATGACTTGCCCAAAACTGCATGTGATTATTATAAAGTGGGCATGTCTGTAAAGGGGAGACTCGTGGGTACCCATAGAACCCATTTTCATTCACATATCTTGAGGTCAGAGGTCAAGAGACCCCTTTGAATATGGTCATGGCAGTTTTTCCTCACCAAAATTTAGCGCAAGTTTGGCGTTATTTAGCCTCCTTCACAACACGTAAATGTTTAGTACCAATGGATTCCTTAGGTTTGCTAGTTTCATATGATGCCAGTATCTTAAAAACAAACATGAGTGAACTTTGACAGACCTAATATTGTTTTGCAGCAGACAAAGGCTGCATGCTTTTATCATAACTTCTTTTTTTATATGGGGAGGAAACTCATGTCAGCGATAAGAAAAAGCATGCACACGCCACAATCGCAAGGACAGAGGAAATGAAAATCACCTCCAGAGAGTCACAATGGCAAGGTCACGAAACATAGATAACAGGAAAACGCACCAAATCTGCATCAGATTAACCTTCAGCTCGAAGACGTACGAATGATACGATAATGTGCAAGACAACAGCGTGCCGTTCTCACTTATGGTGTGTCATACTGTATGTACGCCATGTAGTCTGTATTGACTGCAATGTAAATGCATCCGGGTAGATATGCTACGCTTAGAGCTAATGACGTGGGTTGGAGGGAAGGTGGATGAATCAAACAAACACAGGACTTTCAACCAGGAGGCCGGTGTTTTGTAAGTTAAGTTAGTAACGTGTTTTTAGTGACGTTTGTCACACGTTTTCCGTACTTGTATTACATTGTTTCCGTACATATTGTACTCAGTTTATGTGGTTATTTTAAGTCCAACCATGATGTTTTTCCTAAACCTAGGTGAGTGGTTTTGTTGCCCCCTGCTGGTACCACACCTTCATACATGTGTGTAATATTCACGCCTTGGCGAGGCAAAACGTGACACTGACACGCTATCCTCTGGTGGTCTGTTGCACACTTTGGTGTGATACCGGGTTGGCCTTATATTCTACATTCTAGTTAATATAACTTTCATCTTTTATATGTATTCTGATTTTGAGATATATGATAATTTCAGTCAATTTGGAGCTTCCTCCATGCTGTTAAAAATAATCAGATTCACATGACATATGACCTGACCAGCTCTCTAATTGCTGGCGTAGTGAACATTTTAGGACCTTTCACAAGTGAGAAAAAGGTTGAGAAGCCATGAATTAGTCACCACTGGTACAGGATGATGCAAGCAGCTTCAGGTTTTATCTACATTACAGATTGCAGTGCACGATGACAAAAGGGGAAATCAGCATTCTGTGTATTACATTTTCAAGGCGTGATCTCATTGAAAAGGCACGTCGGTGAGTTTCGCAAATAATAATGTAGTCAAATGCAGCTGCAGTGACTCAACTATCACAACTTACACCTCATCGAGTCGCTATCCTGAGAAAAACAGTCAAATGAGAAGTGTATTTTAATCACAGGTCAGCCATGTTAATAGTGCAGTGTAAAATAGGAAACACAGTGGTAGTGCACTGTTTTAGCTTTAATCTAAAATAAATGTCTCATTGTACAGAAAGAGAGGTGGTTTCTTGACATGATTTGCATATGAACTGTCTCTGAGGTTAGAATTTGCTGACTCAAACCTGAAACCAGTAACACTCACAAATGTTCACATCATACTGTGCTTATTTCAGACACTAGCACTTAAATAATAATAATAATGACGATAATGACGACACCTTTCCAGTTGTATCTTCATGTCACCACAAACAACAGGCCACAAAAATCATTCAGCAGTTTTTAATCAGGTTTTACATGCTGATCATTCTTCATTCTGCATTTTAGAGCGAAAATGATACAGAAGCCAGCTTGCGTCATTTGCTGAATTTAACATATACTGTTGTAGAATTTCACAGACATTTTTCTTTCAACAAGATGAAAGCATTGAGCAATAGTTCTCATAAGTGACTAAAATATGCATCTGCTATCTGTTCATCTTGATCTGTGCCACCTTTTTGTAAATGTTAGATTGTAGAGCGGTATTGAGCGTCTATAGCTGAGAGTTCATTACCTTTCATGACTGTAATCAGCCTCCAGACGGCATGGATCTGTTACTCTGTCACAACCCAACATGGATGTAGCCGAGGCCTGCTGTTCAGGAAGTAAAGCTGAGGAGGAGCTGATGGGCGAGTCGCAGAGACAAGATCTGTGGGGGAAAATCATCCTTGAGTTTGGAAACAACTGGAGGTGCCTACTTTGTGATTCACTTTTAAGTGAATCACAAAGTCTTCATTCTACTTTTGAAAATAAAGAAGTACAAAAGGTGCTATAGGCTACTAGTACTGGGGTCACTGAGACCATATAGCTTTGGATGAACAGCAGTCACAGCGGGCTCAATTAACAATTACGCAACAGTGGTAAATGGTTAAACATAGTGTAACAGTTGCACAGGTAGATAAGAGTTATCAAATTCATTATAAACGGTAGCCAAATGTATCTAGTTTGCTAACATTAGCCACCATAAGTGTACATCTTTATTGTCTCCACCGTAGGCCTGGAGGGGATAATGCGCTCAGTTGTGTTGTGTGTGTCTCGCTGTCTGTCCACAGTTAATCTCACATACTACTGGACCCATAACCTGATATTTTTTAATTTACCTTGCACACCAAGGTAAGACAACTGTGCCTTGTATTCACTCGTTGGCCCAGACAGTATTATCCCTTTTTTCCAAAAGGTACAGGGTCTTAACCACAAACTGTGAAATAAGACAACCCAGTCAGTTTTTTTTTTTGTGTGCGCTGCCTAGATCAGAAAACATGTGATTCAACAAGACATTCAGATTTCAATTTCATGCAGGCTCATTACAATATATTACACATGCTTGAGAACTACCTTTGCAAAGGTGTGCCATATGTTTCTCACAAGCCAATCAGAGCAGACTGGGCTTTTTCTGGAGGACGTCTTAAAGAGACAGGCGCTAAAATGGAGCGTTTCAGACAGAGGGCGAATACAGGTATATTCAGACAGACAGGATGAGAAAAATAATGTGTTATTTGAACATTTAAGCATGTAAACATGTTCTAGTAGAAATCCAAAATACAAGTATGAACCTGAAAAATGAGCATGATACTGTATGTCTCCTTTAAGACTGATTAAACGTCACTAGCGGTCTGTTGTTCCCCTAAAAATCGAAGCGTCATGTTTTTTAAACACCATACAGCCCTCTGGACATCACCTTCAATCCAGAAACTTGCGTTACTTCTCGCTAACAAAAGTCTGCTTGGTGATTCTGGAGAAAAACAACAGAAGCTTTTTGTCTTGTTAGTGAAACCGAGAAAACCCCTTTGATGGCGTGTCAGTGAGCAGGAAGCTATCGTGAATGCCTACACCACTCTGACATGTATTAACAGTTGCCCTATATTGTGGGAAATTGTCACCAGCGCTGCTGTCAGCAGCAGTGCCTGAGATTGAGTTTGGTACCGAGAGACACTACTCACCGCTTCCTGTGTATACCCGTTAGCAGTGATTTATTTCATGCACTGATAGACAACTGTTCAGCATTTGCATCCTATCTGAAATTACAAGCAGTTTTCCCATGACGGCATCTCTTCAGCTGCTACTAATAGAAAACAGATGCACGCACACAAACATAAATTCACATGTATATGTAAACACTCGCAACACAACAATATTTTTTTTCCTAATCTTTATTTTGATATAGGAATAAATATGTTGATAAGACATTCTTTTCATACATGCATCACCTTTAATTTTATTGTTTTGATAGCAGAACAAAAAGAATGTTGTTTTTAGTGTGGCATACCACACGTTTTCTCATTAGTACCCTTTCTCCCTCCCCTTTTTACACCATGCGTACACTCATGCACATTATACAAAACCAACAGACTGTGGCTTGAAGAGTTTCGCTGAAAACAACAGGGTGTGACGGTTGGCTGGTTGGTGACCACTATCTCAGTTCATTTTGGTTTACACAATGATACACTTGAAACAGCCGAGGAAGCAGATGGCGTGACTGTTAAATTCAAAACAAATTCTCATATAACCACATTGTTTTAGTGCAGGTGATAAAAAGATACCCTACTTGTGTCCCCCTCTCTGGTTTACCTGATGCTGAATCGGTTCAAACGTGGAGACAGTTTTTTGACTTATTTTACTAAATTGGTCAATCTCTCTGATTCAGCGTGAAGTTATACAGAACCACTTAAAGGTGCAGTGTGTAGGATCTGGCGCTATCTAGTGGTGTGGTTGCAGATTGCAACCATCTGAAGCCTCTCACTTGTGCCAAGCGTGTAGGGTTGCTACGGTAACCGACGCGAAAACACCAATGACCCTATCTAGAACAAGTTGTTGTAAGAGAGCCAGTTCGTGGAGTTTGTTGTACGCAGGAAGTGAGTGATGAAGCAAGAGAGAGAGAGCAGTGGTGACTTCACAGAGTAACGTTATCAACTCTGGCCCAAGCAGGAAAAGTTAACAGAGTTTGGTTTGTATGTTCTGGGCTACTGTAGAAACATGGTGGACTCCGTGAAGAGGACCTGCTCCCTATGTAAATATAAACAGCTCATTCTAAGCTAACGAGACACAATAATTCTTAATATAAGGTGATTATACACACCTGAAAACATACTTATTAATATATTCCATTTCTGCCAATAGATCCCCCTAAATGTTACACACTGTTCCTTTAAAATACCATCATAATAGCCCTACTTACTGTAGTGAAAATGCCTTAACTGATAGCCCACGCCTTGTCTGTTTTGACAGATATTAATTAAAGTTTAACACAAGTTTATTGTGTCCAAGGACAATTATTGCATGTTATCCCCCATTGTCTCTCTGTATACACACTAATATCATAATATAATAAAGGAAACCTGTGCCATTAAAATATCTCACATTGAGTCTGTTACAATTTTCTCAGGCAGAAATTACAAAAATAATGTTTGAAAAAAAAAATCTGGAGTATTCATACATGTACTGGCCTGTTAAACCATTCAGTGGTTAACACATGAAAACAGCTCATCATAGTCTCCTTTTAGAAGATTCACACTTAGTCTACATCCTCTACTACTGTAGTACTTTGTCTATTGTCTTTATTGAGGTCAATGCCTAACCTTAGCCATCTGGTATGACGAGAGTTTCGCAAATTGTGGAGTACCACCGAGACAAGACCCTCACTGTGTGTGTCAACTACACAGAGTTTAGCGGCACTTCTACCGATGACTGTATGGTTGTGACATCACAACCTTACAGATGTCCTGACAGCTTTAAAGGCACAGTTTCTGAAGGCTGTGTGAATTTCTCCATGGAGCAATTGAGTTTTGATACTTTCACAGTATTTTTATAGCACCTACACCTGATTTATAATCAAAAAGACATGGAAATCTCACTTTCTACAATATGAGACCTTTAAATCTATCAAAGTTAATGCATATGTTCTTTAATTCATCCACCTTCTTATTGTTTATCAGTGTCACAACTCTCTGAAGCCTATCCCAGCATGCAGTGGGCCAGAGGAGGGAGACAACCTGGACATGTTTTCAGTCCTTCATAGAGCATATTTACAGTCTGATATTTCCACAAGGCCAGAACACGTAGCACAGCTAAATATTAGCAAAAAAAAAACAATATGATGATGACTTAACTCCCTAAAAATGACCACACGTTTATTTGTTAACAGCTTTTTATTACCCCATACTTTGCACAATACAAACAGATGCACATCTAGTGTAATACAGGGTAGATGTATCATACTCTACAAGAGCATTACTTCATGAACATCATGTATATATTCATTTTTTTTTCTCTTACACTCCATCAGCCACAGCAATACGAAAAGTACACGGTTAAAGATTCCAGACAAAAATAATCTATGCCCTTTGTGTAGGGAAGTAGGGAAACCATTCTAGATCACTATCCATTCAATATGCAAGAGCGGAAAAAAAATAAATGCAAGAACTTTTTGGTATATTTTCGATGATCAGACTTTCACAGAATGTCAGATCATTGGAAATATTGTTGTGTGAAATGCAATTAATTTTTTAGGTAAATTAAAGCAGGGTTGACCTCAAAAGGTCAGTAAACATTACTGTTTGAAGCGGTTTGAGTCTAACTCAACATTGTTTGGATTTTGACTACAAAAGGGGGCTGCTAAAATTAAGACTGATCAGCAAAATATTAATGATCAATTACCCGGGTCTAGAAAGCTAAATATCACCTCTAACCATCTGATAAGACTGCAACACTTCAGGCAGACAGTGCGTATCTGTCCAATTCAGCAAATGGACAAGGCCTCTTCAAACGATAGGGACGAGATAGTAATTGCATAGAGCACTGAGGGAAGTCTGCTAGCTACTGTAAGAGAGCTCCAAAACTGAGACGTAGAAAAAGAAGCACAGCTGAAGAAGGCTGTGCTGCCGACCTCCCCGCTCACACTCTTCACTAAAGCCAATAAACTACTGAAGATGCCAGATAAAGCGTGAATAAACAATTCCTCGTCGGAGTGCTTTGTTTTTCTGTCTCTCTTGTCTCACAGCAGTGGAACTGATGGTTTCTTGTCCAAACTGTAGTCTTAAATGTTGTTCCTGTCTTACCCGCTGGACGTCTGTTTAACCAGCTGTCTCGGGTAGAACTCATTCATTGGGCTCATATCTGAAACAGACAAGAAATATCAGCATTACAAACCTGAAATTACACAAAGATCTTTGGAAAAAGGACAATGTTACTAGTAAAAAAACAGCACAGGAGTGATTCAAATTGAAGGGCCGTACCAGTGTAGTTGCTTGTTTTACACTGCTGCCTAATATTTTCCATAACATACCGTAGTTTTTTAGATTATTGCATTTTTCAGGCTGCCATTCCTCTCTATGAATGGCACATTCTGGAGGGACCTGGGGCCGTATTACAGAAACTTCTTAGCTTGCAGATCCTATCTTAACTGTTTGGTAACCATGGTAATTAGGGTAAGTACCTGATTTAGGGAAAAAGGCCATTACAGATTAACAGTTCCTAAGTCAATCAAAAGGCATCCTATCCTAACTGAAGATAAGAAGTATTACACAAGCATCCTAACTTCCAAAATCTTACATAAACTCTCCTAACTTTAGGATAACCGTTAAGCCGTCCTAACTTTCACGTTTCCACCACTTTTCTTCTGCTCTTTGGACATTAGAGCTGCCTTCCTCTTCTCATGACTTATCAGTGAACTTATTTTCTTTTTGATAGCATCAACGCTCCGCTGGATGCCGGATATGACAAGGACTGAGTCTGCGATCTTAACCCACTCTCTTTCTTTTATCTCCAGAGTTAGTGTTGTAAATTTCCCCGAAAAGACATTTTTGGATTCCTTTACAGAAGTTACCAACACCTCCTACTCATCTGTCTTGAAGTTAAGTGTCTGCCATTGATTTTGATAAATTTTTTTGTACGTCTCAATGTATGTTTCAATGAGAAAAACAATGGTTACCAAGTTGTTTAGCTTGACGAGATGAGAAAAGAAGCATTGTAGGATGAAGTAAGAAAAGATACAGTTAGTTAGGATTTGCTACTGTAATATAAAATTGGGAAAAATCTTAGACTCTTCCTATCTTAACTTAAGACTTACGTTTCTGTAATACGGCCCCTGATGATGATTGCATTGCCTTACATTTACTAATGAAAGCTCACCTCTGCAATCGTTTTCTAATATCTTTGATCTGCTCATTTTTCTTGGTCAGGATCTCCTTCATGTTGCGGTAGGCCGCAGTTTGCTGGAACTTCTTATCCAACTCCTGCACAACACACAGGTACATAAACACATGAAAAGAACTGCAACAGTAGCTGAATGCACCTATCCCAGCTGTTTCAATAACTGGGCAGTATAGCAAGATTATCTGCCACAAACATATTTGACATGTGTTAACTTCAGCTGCAGGTAAACACCACAGTGACGTACCTTCTCTGCCAAGGACAGCTGCTCCTGCACTCGCAGCAGCTCGTGTTTGGCAGAGATCAGGTTCTCCTGCAGACCCTTCTGGGAGGCCGAGTTGACACTAAGAGACCGTTCATAGTCGTCCCTCAGAGCGGCCACCGTGTCCTCCAGACTGCTGATCTCCTGGGATTGAGAAGCCAGCTGGGGAAGGGAAAAGAAACATCATACAAGTTCAGATGAACTGAATTGCAATCATTGCTATTACTAAACCCTATTCCTACTGTACACAGTTGCAGACAAAAGCAACACTTTGGTCAGCTGGATACATACCATTAGAGGTCCAAGATAGCAGATAAAACCAAATGACAGCAAATGTTCAGATGCAACAAAATAAAAAAAAAGAAAGAAATAAAAGTAGTAGAATGGAAACTCAAAATGTCACAAAAAGATGATGACTTTGCAAGCCAGACTCCAAACAGTACCTGCTGTTCACCTTGAGCCTTCTGAATGTCTTTCAGCGCTCTCTCTGCCTTGGTTCTCTCATCCAGCGCACTCATTGCCTGAGAAAATTAATCAGAGCAGAGAGTTAACAACAGAAACTAGTGCTGTGTGTTTTCAAATATGTATGGCTAATTTTTTTACCTGGGATTCTAAAGTGCGCAGCCTGGCTTTCAGTTTACCATTTTCCTCCTGTAGTCTCGATATCTCCTGGAGAAATATTTAACATAGGTGTGAGGAAGTGAATAAATGTGATAATGAGGGCACACATTTCTACATGTAATTCATGCCTTTACCTTGTTAAGAAGTTCAGACACCCCGCCTTCATTCAGCGGTGCTAGCTTGGGTTTGCTTGTTTCCTGGTTTATCTGGGGATAAATTAAACACTTAACAACTGAAACAATGACAGAACATGTTGGCTCTACTGTCCCTTTCTATTACTGTATGAGATGTAACGGTAAAAATAAAACATTTTTATATCCATTTTGCTTTTCTTTAATCCTGCTTTTTATTAAAATGACTACAACAACCTAAACCAAAAAAATAAAGTAATATGTACTTACAATACCAAATAGTAACTGTAAATTGAAAACAAAGTATTCAAAAACAAGGGAGAAGAAAAAATGATAACAATAAAATATAAATAAATAAGAAATATGAAAAAATAAAAATTTGAATCATTTTTAAAAAATAAATACAAATAAATAAAAATAATAAAAGAAAGAAAGAAAAATAAATCAATTCATAAAATAAATTCACACATCAGATTCACCACCTCGCTCTTCTTAGAAATGTGACTAGTGTGTACCTTTTGAGAAAGGTGGGAGTAGCCGAAACCCATGAAAGAGCATTGCATTAAAGAGTATTGCATTACAAAGTGGATTTGTTTTTCTTTAACCGTGCGTCGTGAAACCACACGTCGACTTCAGTGATGTGTGACTTCCGAACTGCACAGCTAGTTGTGAAGGGCAGCCGGCCTGACATACAACACATCTTAAAACGCACAGGCACGCTGCCCTGCTCTCTCGCTACTGGAGTCCATGTGGGTGTTAAATATCCCTTGAACACATGATTAATGACAACTATGTTGATGGTGCTGTGTGAAACTCTACAAGTGATATAGCTGCACATAACACTCACCTTATCAGCGGTTTTAAAGTCAGTCTTCTCAAATTCAGCCACTTGTTCTAACAGCTCCCTATACGGGTACAAGAGAAAAGAGTTGGATGGCAAAATAATGAAGAAACTTACAGAGAAGGGAATACAAAAAGCTTGAAATCTTCTCAAATAATCTCTACAAATTTTAGAGTAAATGACATCTTTGTCTATAAAACACAATGTTAATATTTTGTGAGCAACACTGAATGGAGTGAAACTGATCTAATACTATGTACCATTTCCTCATACAAGCGTGCCACCACAATATTTTTTATTTTTGAAATTACAATGATAAAGTGCTATTTGGCGGTTACGTATCTTTGGCAAGGAAAATAAACACCCTTGTTCTTGATGGCAGTATAGCACTTTTGATAAAAGATATATGCTTGTGGTGAAACGAACGGTTCACTGAGGAGCTTAAATGTGGTTTTTAAAAAGCAGCTGAACACACGTAGACCGGCGAATTCCTTGCTTTAAACGCCCTATCAGTCACGTAGGGCTGAGCCCCATGAAAAAAACAAACACACACTTTAGGGCTTATGTATCCGCCCTCCATGTGCATATTACAAACAAAAGAGCTTTTCCAAAACGTGCTCAATGTTTTAAACAAGGTGAAAGGTGACAAGAGGTCAGAAGTTATGTGAAGTTCATTCAAACCTTTGTATGTGTACTGTGGAGCTTTACAATGATCATACTGGCCAACAGCATTAGTTCATAACACATTAACAACAGTCAGCTGCAAAAGTGTGAATTTTATGACCTTTTGCTCCGATACTGACGATCAGATCAGATGTCATCAATCAGATAATAAGGTCTTTTAGAGAACATGGAAAAGTATTGCTTCCTCAATCTCACTTGCAAAAAGAGGAACAGGATGACGTGTGCTTTGACATTCAAATCTGTATATAAAAGTTGCCATTGATATTCTTTCATTTCAAAACAGATTTCTCTAAATTGTGAATTATTGTTCATCTATATAACAGCCTCTATGCTCTAAGACCTGGTTATATTTGTGCCAAAAAGCCTTTGTACACCCTTTGCCAAGGTGAAAAGTACATTCTGACAACAGTTCAAATGTGATTAATCTTTACTATCACATGGACATGCCTGCATTGCTCCGTGTTCAGGCTTGTAACATGATGAGGAGAGGCACTCTTGGTGTCCTTGTTTAGTAACAACAGCAAGAACGGTCTTTTACTTTTAGGTAATTCTGTTTTACTGTATAGACTTAATTTTATCACACATGGCCACACACTTTGGGCAACTTCAAAAGTATGTGCTCATAAAACATGAGCTGCAAATAATCATTGGATGTGTGATGGTGATTGGCGCCATATGAAACTAAAAAAAACTAATGAATCCATTAGTACAAACTATGTCATTCTAGCTTGTCATGAATAACTCTCCAAACTTACGCTAAATTTTGGCGAGGAAAAACTGTCATGGCCATTCTGAAAGGGGTCTCTTGATATCTGACCTCAAGATATGTGAATGAAAATGGGTTCTCTGAGTACCCACAAGTCTCCCCTTTACAGACATGCCAACTTTATGATAATCACCTGCAGTTTGGGGCAAGTCATAGTCAAGTCAGCACACTGACAGCTGTTGTTGCCTGTTGGGCTGCAGTTTGCCATGTTATGATTTGAGCATATCTTTTATGCTAAATACAGTACCTGTGAGGGTTTCTGGATTTGTCATTGTTTTGTGTTTTTAATTGATGTCCAATAATAAATATATAAATACATTTGCATAAAGCAAGAATATTTGTCCACTCCCATGTTGATAAGAGTATTAAATACTTGACATATCTCCCTTTCAGGTACATGTTGAACAGATAAAAAATGTGCGATTAATCGCAATTAAATATTTTAATCGATTGACAGCCATAATTATTGTATATATGTAACAATACGTAAAATTTTAATTTCACAGTGTAAGTGTAATGATTAAAGAGTTAGTTCACCTAAATTACAAAAAAACGTTCTTTTCATTTACCCCTAGTGGTATGTTTTACTTTTAGTTGGAAAAGCTTGGAGATATACGCTGCTGAGGCTAAAAGAAATCAATATTTCATTAGAAAAATTAAAAAACTCAGAAGCATCTTTCTATAAACAATGTCTTTGTTACTCAAGGTAATACATTGTGGGGTGATGTTCTCTAAATTCAGTTTTTTGTATGCTTTGAGATTCATTAACATCCACTGCCCGACTCACCTCTATTGTATTGGTTTAGCAGCAGAAGACTCAAAATATGTTTTTTTGTAATTTGGGTGAACTGATGTTAAAATGAAGTGAGAATGTGGCAGCAGTTGTGGTTTTCACTGCAAAAAAAAGGAAACCACTGCAATGGAAAAAGGGGTTAAATTCACATTGTGTATGTGGCTTGACAATGACCTTTTTGCCCGGCATATGTAGTGTAACATGCACGTGATCTACACCTTGACAGCGCTGAGGAGGAAGTGGTACAAAGTGGAGGAGTTTTTCTCATGAACATGAAGGGTTATTGCATGTTAAGAGGCCTAGCTCACTTCTTACTTTGGCGTGGCACTCTGTTTGACCTTGAACTGTCACATCATTTTAATTTGAAAATGTTTTTACAGCTTATTTCGTGTGGAAGGATCAGAAATGTGATTTTTTTTGTTCATACAAGATTCATATCTTGCCCACACAAGTGCGAACAAAATATACATTGGTGCACACTAAATAAAGAATATTATCTTTCAGAGGAGGCACTGTATATTTCATAATATCTGAATAAGAACATTGTGTACTCTTGTGGGAGCAAACCTGACTAGGTCACCTTTCGTCCAATGGAAGCCTGAATCAGCTTCCCTCCCTCACTGCTCACCTGTTCTCCAGCTCTGAGATATCGCTCTGCAGTCGAAGGTAAAACTTCTCGGCCTGTGAGAAGAGCTGCCTGAGCAGCAGCACGTTGGTGTGGGCTGTGTTGATGAGCTCCATCTCCACCTCCCCACGCACCACCGCCTGCAGCCCGTCCAGCATCTCCTTCACCTCGTCCACTGTGAAGGTTTCCTCCACCAACCTTCAGAGAGAAACATACATGCGCACACGTTACAGCTCCATCTGAACTGAGAAGCACTTAAATGTTGTGTTAAATATGAGTCTTAAGTGAAATAAAGTTGAATTTACATACAAACATTGATACCAAAAACTGAAGTATGACCATTCACCTGCTATCTTTGAGTTCTTCAAAGCATGAGTCAATAGTCTTTAGTCTCAGGACCCTCTTTGAACGTGCAAATCGCATGTAATTGATGACTTCATTCTGATGTTGTTCATTAAACCCAAATTCAGCCTACGTGGAGACAAGAAGAGAGAAACTAGTCATCAAAGTTAAGAGATGGACAGAGACGGAGGCTGTACCCAGCCAACATTTGTATGTGGGGCCCATGTGGGTAGTAAATGGGCTGAAAAATGGGCCCTATATGGAATTGTCCGTGGGTTCCATAATGGCCCCATGCCAATTGCCCTTGTGGGTTTCATGCAGGAGTACACTGGGTGTTATATGGGCCTAATCTGGGCAACATAAACCAAAACCCATCTGGGCCCCAGGTTTAAGTTCTATGTGGGAACTACATGGCCTGAAATATGGGTTGTAAGTGGGTTGTAAATGGGTTTGTCCACAGTTTCCATGTTGGCACTAATTTCCCAGTGGTGACCCAACTAGGACCCACATGTGACCTACTTAGTTGATCCAAGTGGGCTCCAGATAAGATGCCCATTTTGGGCCCATACCCACTTGGTACCCAGGTAGATAGATGGATGGCTGGATAGATAGATAGATAGATAGATAGATAGATAGATAGATAGATAGATAGATAGATAGATAGATACATAGATACATAGATAGATAGTAACTTTATTGATCCAGAGGGAAATTCAAGTTTCCATTATCACAGTTCCATAGTGCAAAACATGTTAGTAAAAAAGCAGTAAAAAAAAAGTTAGTAGTACAAAGTACAAAGTACAAAAAAAATATAGCAGATATAAAAATACAAGGAGATGAAGAAAACTGCTAAAACTGAATATAGTGCAGAGTAACAGCTGTGATACAGGACTATTAAAAAGTGCAGAAAAGACTGTTAAAAATAAGTATAGTGCATATATATATATACAGTATATATAGGTGTATATATAGGTACCCCCAGCATAAACATGTTGGCTGGGTTATGGAGACCACAACTAGCTTATGAGCTACCTTGAAGAGGATTTCCCCCTCCTGCTAATATGTGACGGCCTATATTGACATGAGCTTGAGCACATACAACGTGCTATCTCTGGGGATGCTTGCTAAACTATCTTACATTACTCGTCTTGGAATAAAACAGGGATTAGCATGGTAACTTCTAGAAGCAAACAGGTGGCTACTGGCTACCCAGAAACAGCAAATGATGGCGGCTACTTACCATGGTGGCTGTGTAAACTAACGCTAACGTTGCTAAACTAGCTTGTAGACTTGAGATGATCCAGGAGAAAATGCCTCTAATTTAGGCCACGCAGCGAACACACTAGAAGCTAATGGTAATATGTTGCAGTCGAGGGTTCTAGTGAACTATCTGTACTTGTGGTTCAATAGGTGAATAGGCTAAACGGAGGTTATAGCTATAAGATTATCTGACAGATTGGCTAGCCTAGCTAACCCAGCTAGTGTTTGCCTTGAGAATGCTGCCTTGGTAACGGAGGAGAGCGTCATTGCCTTGGTTACTAGTGGTGCGTTCAGCGGCGCTACGTACAACACGAAACAAAAAGTTATACTGTGGAATGACTTGCTAAAATATAAGATATGTCAATGAAATGACGTCGTCATAATAGCCTAATTGTATACAAATTAATATAGACATTTCATTGTTATTATAAGCTTCAGTAAATTGTGTAAAATGCAAATTTGTAAACACAAGTTGCACTTTGTTCTGCGTTTTCTGTTTTTTTTTAGTAATATCAAATCTAGTCTCATTTCCTGTAAAAAAAAAAAAAAAAAAAATCCATCATTTAATTAACAGTGTTTTTCGTATTACAAGTTATAGGTACAACAAGCTTGAGATTTATTTATTTATTTTAAATGCACAAAATGTACTATTGTGTCACCAAACTGGCTTGTTTGTCAATGTCTAGCATTAACCATTAGATGGCAGTATTGAGCTAGAAGTGTGAGAGGGCCTGAGAAGATCAGCAGTACATCACATGCATTTTTATATTTATACAGCACGAAACAAAAAGTTATACGGTCGAATGACTTGCTAAAATATAAGATATGTTAATGAAACGACATCATCATACTAGTCTAATTGTATATAAATAAATATAGACATTTCAGTGTTATTATAAGCTTTAATAAATTGTATAAAATGCAAATTTGTATACACAAGTTGCACTTTGTACTGCGTTTTCTGTTTTTTTTATAGCAACATCAAATCTAGTCTCATTTCCTGTAAAAATCCATCATTTAATTAACAGTGTTTTTTATATTACAAGTTATAGGTACAACAAGCTTGAGATAGTTTTATTTAAATGCACAAAATGTACTATTGTGTCACCAAACTGGCTTGTTTGTGAATGTATAGCATTGACCAGTAGATGGCAGTATTGAGTTAGAAGTGTGAGAGTCAAAAAGATAAGTAAATTCAAAATAATAATAATAATAATAAATAAATAAACAAATAATAAAAAAAAGAGTCTATATTTGAGTGTTTGGTGCATAGAAATATAGTAATCTGTCTTGTTTTTAAACTGTCTCTTATTCACTCTTTAGTTACACACAAGTTGCACTTTGTACTGCGTTTTCTGTTTTTTTCTGTTCATCTTCTTCTATTGTTTTTTTTTTAGCAATATCAAATCTAGTCTCATTTCCTGTAAAAATCCATCATTTAATTAGCAGTGTTTTTCATATTACTAGTTATAGGTACAAGAAGGTTGAGATAGTTTTATTTAAATGCACAAAATGTACTATTGTGTCACCAAATTGGCCTGTTTGTCAATGTCTAGCATTAACCAGTAGATAGCAGTATTGAGCTAGAAGTGTGAGAGGTCCTGAGAAGATTAGCAGTTTACACATTTTCATGTACATCACATGCATTTATATATTTTAGCAACTGGCCCTAGTTTGATTTAATAGATCCATTGAAAAGCTTTACATTGATATCTCGAAATCAAGCTACTGGTCAAAACAACACTGAAGGGCCCAATTTTGACTGCATAAAACCACTGTCAGTATGTTTTGACATATTACTGTTTTTCTTCTGTATCTTCAAACATTTTTTTGTTGATCATGTAGCATCCATATCTCTCTAAATTCCTAATGGTAGATAATACCTCCAATAACAGTTTGGTATACTAGTTTAAGCATATGGCAGTATTTATATTTGTATTGTATATCTACAATACAATTACCCAGCTATAATACATGTTTTAATTGCTTGACTAATGGGACTCATCATGTCTGCTTCTTCATCAGTTAAACTAATTTGACTCCACGTGAGCCAAATAAAAAACTTGTTAGAGATTCTGTTGCATTGTTGTAATATGTCACTGAAGCCAAGAGGTCATCACTATCCGTTTTGAAAAGAAGGAAACTTTTTTCCCTCATGTCTCTCTAGCTGTAATGAAATTAGACTAACAGGCAGCACATGGTTGGTCACCTAATCAGATGCCTCAAAATGTGACCACTCGGTGCTTCCCCGCTCAAGTTCACTGTGCAACATCAGTCAACCACAGAGACCAAGATGTTTCCCCTTTACCTTCAATCACGGTGAGTCACTTACAATTTGAGACAATGACTAGACACCTTAATTAATACCATATTCTTAAGGAGTTACAAATCACAGATTACGCTTCTTAGTTTTTGTTAGAGTTCCATATGTTGGGGCTGCTGTTCTACAGTGATCAGTTAAATCATGGTGGTTGCTTTCCATTATTCACATAGCTCTTGTGGCAGAACCAAAATGTGTTGATGTCATATCTGCAGCTGGTCTATAAATTATTTTAGCAAACTGTTGAAGATATTAGATTGTAGGAGAATATGGATTATTGCAAGAGCAAAATTATGAAAAGTAAACAATTGAATGACAGCACAAAAATGTATAAACAATAAAGCAATGAAAAGCATTACAAAAAACATGAGCTGTTGACAGATGCATTTTAGGTAAACTGTTGTAAAAGAAAGGATCTGACAAAAAATATATAAACATTTACATATATATACTCAAAGTTGTGTGTACAGGTTTTTATTTGCAAGTAACTAAAGATCTCAGTTGTAGATCTGATTCAGTTTTTACAGAGCCGACCATCTATGTTTGACACATATTGCTGTAAATGGTGAACCAGGATGCAAAAGGGGATGGAACATTTTTGCAACTTTGATGGCACACATTTGTGTTTGTGCCTTTATATGTGTGGCCAGTTAATGTTTGTGCTGGTCTCAATCTTCATATATAGGCCTAACTGGTGTAAACTGCTGTGCTAATAGCGCAGGTATTGCTGCATTGAATGGACAGTGTCCCTAGAGGGCACAATAATCTTTCTTTCCCCAGGTGCATCTTTTTTACCTAGCAGGCTAATAATACCTGGAAACCTGCAAAAGTAAAAAATGAATAAATAACAGGATGAATTGCCCTTTAAGTGTTTTTCCAGCCTCCTATAAGCTATCAAGAAGCAAAATATGCAGATATGAATTGTAGAAATAGTTTCCATTATCATCAGATCAATTCACAAAAAATACTTAGAAAAACAATTTTAGCATTAAAATCAAACTATTGCTAATATGAGTCTATATTGTTTTTTGCTCAAAGTCTTTTTATTGGTATTCTGTACAAAATCCAATAAATCACAGAAATAATTGTATAAACAAATTGTATCCCCCCCATCCCTATAACAATATTACTGCACCATTAAATGAGCAGAATTAATTTCATAAGCAATTACATTTATACATATAAATTAATTCAATCTAATAGAAACATAAATGAAACATATACAAAAAAAAGAAAAAAAGGGAAAAAGGAAAGAACCAAAAACGCAAAAAGATCAGTAAATTAAAAATAATAATAATAATAATAATAAATAAACAAACAAACAAAAAAATGTAAAAAAGAAAGGACCAAAAACACAAAATATCAGTAAATTAATAATAATAATAATAATAATAATAATAATAAACAAACTAACAAAAAAATTCAATTAAATAAAAAATGTAAAAAGGAAAGGACCAAAAACACAAAAAGATAAGTAAATTAATAATAATAATAATAATAATAATAATAAATAAATAAACAAACTAACAAAAAAATTAAATTAAATAAAAAAGGGAAAAAGCAAAGGACCAAAAACACAAAAATGATAAGTAAATTAAAAATAATAAGAATAAATAAATAAACAAACAAACAAAAGAAAATCAAAAAAAGGGAAAAGCACAAAAATATCGGTAAATTAAAAATAATAATAATAAATAAATAAACAAACAAACAAAAAAAGGAAAAAGAAAAAGACCAAAAACACAAAAAGATAAGTAAATTAAAAATAATAATGATAAATAAATAAACAAACAAACAAAAAAATAAATATGAGTCTATGGTGTGTGAGTCTATGGGGTGTTTGATGCATGAAAAATATATTCGGTGTAATCTGTCTCTTATTCACTCATCAGTTTCATATGAGCACAAATGGAAACTGGAAAACTGGAAGCCCCCATTATTTCTGCTAATATAAAACCCAGTCAGCATCATCAGCCTATACAATAAACTGTTCTCAGCTCAGTTTCGACTGTATGCATCAATACAAAACACTACAGAAAAATGAATAAAATCTGATCTGAGGTCTGCATCTCCATAACTCCTCGTTCTCACAAACCAATCAGCTGACAGCCGCATGACAGGCAGGCCTCCGCGCATGCGCAGTAGCACACCTTTCTGGTGCTATGAGGACTATGGCAGCGACCTGACTGCTGAGCCCTGTTGGGGGGAATAAACGGAGTAACTGAGTTCCTTCAGCACCAGAGAGGGGACAACCGAGCAGCACCGCAGTCAGAGGAGGGTGGGGGGCTGAGGGACCGGCTACGATAAACACCTGATAACGTTTTAACAGGTAAATATACCAAACTGTCTTCAAGCCATCTTCTCTAATGCGACCAGCTAGCTTCTTCTAGCAGCTAGCTTGAGAAGCTAACCCAACATTAGCCTGTCACAGCCCCCATTATTTTGCATTTTAGCAAACAAACACTGATAGTATAAGTGTCTGTGCTGTCTGGTGTTGTAGTTAGGAGGACTAGGAGAAGTGTGGAAATCACCAAAAGGGTTTTGTAGTGCTTGTTTTTAGTCTGTTAACCGTGTTAGGCCTGCTGCAATGAAGCCCAGTTTGACTAACCGCCTGAGAGCCAGGTAACCTTTAATGTGCTGCTTGTCATGTGGATTTTACTTGACAGACATCCTCAAATGAACTTATGCATTAACACATTTTATAATTTCTTTATATCTCTTTAGTCATGTGTAAAAAAAAAAAAAAAAAAAAAAAATCTGCTAGTTTATTATATTTTGCAAGCAAGTGGTGCATGATTATACTATAGATGTACCATGCAAGATGAGGCAGAGTATTATGTGCCACCATGGTAAAGTTGACTGCAAGATTGCTTCATATAATTGGCAAAAAAATAAAAAAAATTGCAAGTTTATTATATTTTGTTTATAATATAATAAACTTGCAGATTTTTTTTTCTAAAATTTTTTAAATCTGCAAGTTTATTGTATTTTGCAAGCAAGTGGTGAATGATAATGTGCTGCTTGTCATGTGGATTTTACTTGACAGACATCCTCAAATGGACTGTTTTTATATCTCTTTAGTCATGTGTAAAAACAAAATCTGCAAGTTTATTATGTATTTTGCAAGCAAGTGGTTTATGGTGAGTATTATCATAAACCACTTGTTTGCAAAATATAATAAACTTGCAGATTTCTTTTTTCTAAACATTTTTTAAATCTGCAAATTGTTTTAAATCTGCAAGTTTATTATATTTTTGCAAGCAAGTGGTGCATGATAATACTCATAGAAGCCATGCAAGATGAGGTAGAGTATTAACCTTTTAATATGCTGCTTGTCATGTGGATTTTACTTGACAGACATCCTCAAATGGACTTAAGCATTTAACACATTTTTTATAAGTCTTTATATCTGTAGTCACGTGTAAAAAAAAATGAAAAAAAGAAAAATCAGCAAGTTTATATTTTTGCAAGCAAGTGGTTTATGATGAGTATTATTATAAACCACTTGCTTGCAAAATATATAATAAACTTGCAGATTTTGTTTTTTGAAAAAAAATTTAATCTTCAATTTTTTAAATTTGCACATTTTTTTAAATCTGCAAGTTTATTATATATTTTTCAAGCAAATACTGCATGATAATACTCATAGAAGCCATGCAAGATGAGGCAGAGTATATGTGCCCCCATGGTGAAGTTGGCTGTAAGATTGCTTCATACAATGGGCAAAAAAAAGGGAAGACATTGCAACACGTCCTCAGTGTGCAGGAAAAGCTTTAAAGAGTAAACCACATTGCAGAAACCAGCATGATATATTGAAACTCACATGTGATTCTTAAGGTCCAGATGCCACTGTGGATGTATTTTTTTATTGACCAATGCTCTGCTTTTATTGTAGTGTCAGTTCAGGTACACTCATAGCTTTATGTTCAACATAATTTTAACTGGACACGTAAAAAACAAAAGGCCATATAATGATGTAATAGCAGATGATCGTTTGACCCTTGCACCCACACTGATGCTGAGCTGAAGCAGTTTTAATATTCTTTATATTGTACTTTTCAAAAGAAATTAGGTGACACAACTTTTTTTCCAACACCTGTAAGAAACAGGGTAGACTTAAATAGTTGCAGATACTTGCAGTATATAACCTGTGGCTGTTGTCTAGTTAGTCTAGCCAATAATACACGGTTGACAGACTGTATTCAGTTGTTCAGATAGGTCCCATTTAGAGGTTTGATACAATCCTATTAGCAGTGCAACTTGGTTGAAGCAAGCACCATTATACATTATTGGATTATAGCTCTCTTTTGGTCATAGCTATCTTCGATTTAAAAAAAAAGCAGTGTTTGCTAAAGTTTCTGAAAAGTCGTGAGACCAGTCTGGAACAAGTTATCATGTAAATGTTGTGTGCTTTGCTTTGGGCCTGCTTCCATTTCCTTCACTGTCCTGCTGCTTCCTTTTTTTTTTTGTTGTTTTTGCTAAACTGTCAAGGATAGCCCATGAATAATTTGCTATTGATCTGCATACAGGCAGGAAGAGGTGGGAGGGGTAAATCACATGACCCAATCCTGGAATCTGCCTCGGTCTTTTTTTACACCCATCGCAGAGTAATATAATAAAAACTGCAAAACCCTCTGCAGCGGCGGCAAAGAGCACGCTGTGCACTGCTTGCTGCTAACATCTCCCATTGTACATTCCATCAGCCCCCCGCTTTGGATTAGATTCATTATGCAGCTCCATGAATGCGTGTTTGAAAAAACAGAACTTGGCTCTTGACTGTTCCTTGCACCTTTTGTTTCTCCAGCACAGGCATCAATTATTGAGACGCTGACACTGGCTAATTTTTTAAAGGTCCTCGTCCAGTTGTGGCAACCTGAAAGCAGCTTGTATTTGCCCTCTCTGAACACCAGACGATTGTCCCCTCGGTGAATAGTGGATTCCATCATTTGGGGCTATTTTGCTGTCCCCTGCTTCAGCCGCACACTGAAATGGAGAGGAAGGAAAACTGGAGTCAGATTTTTTTTTCCAGGATCCTGACAGAGTGCTGACACAGGTTCCCCTTGTCACAGTGCAGCCGCCAGCAAATTACTGCACAAAGGATAGGAGAGGCAGTTATTCCCTCAATTTGCTCTATTCTGGTCTGTTGACTGGCTTGTATTTAATGGCCTTCATCTTTAATTAGTTTGAAACAATCTGTCACAAACTATCCTTCTTCACTGATGATTTGTGGTTTGTCCAGGTTGGAAAAGGATTTTCATTCAAATAATGCACTGGGCAAAAACACTAAGACATGGCCTAACCCCTGTTTATCTAAAGCGATCAATAGGCCTCACTGGCACACACCAGACTTTATTGACACACTCAGCTGGTGCACTGTTGTGTTGATTTTTTTGTGCCTATGATATCAGACTGGAATGAAAGACATTTGCAGGTTGTATCCCAGTGCTTCTTTTCAGAGTGAGCCTGGGAAAATGCACACATGAAGGAGAGAGTGAGGATGTCAAAGAGTTTATAATGAAATGAAGTCATGTGCTACCAGCTGGATCAATGCTATGGCTCATAGCTGAGCTGATGACGGTGAAGAATCAGTCAGTCATGGCGCGATGGGCTACTCTGACGTTGGATAATAACTGTTTACTCAGCATTCGTTCTGTAGCCGAGGGAGTGTCTGGTGGGAGTCTCTCCCTTCAAGCTGCAAAATGTTGAATGACCGTGTGAAGTGTGCGTTGCAGTATATTGGAATGTGTACATAAACTTGATGTAGTAATGACTTGTGAAGGTGCAGGTGACTTCTTATAGAGCTGAGACATGAAGAGCTGTCAATCTTCCCTTCTGTTGTGTCATTAAAAATACAACACTTTCTCTCAAGTAATGTTCAAATAATTCACCTATTTATTTTCTGAACCATTTTCTGTGTTGAAAAAGTGTTGAAGAAGTGCTTTTTTCGATCCTATTCATAATAACTTTTGTTCTTTTTCGTAGGTCCTTTGAAAAGATGAATGTCGTCAAAGAAAACAAAGACCTGGCCTGTTACTACACCACCAAACACTCCTGGAGGGGAAAGTAAGGCCCAAAACTTGTTTTTAACTCCACCACCGATAGGATTTCAGGGCTGGCGCTATTGTCTACCTGTCTTTGTTTACAAGGCAACATTAACCCAAATTCTTCCCTTCATCACCTTGTAAAGACAGTTTGGGAATATCCTGAAATCCTGACTCAGTACTTCCATTGTGTTGACTTCCTTATCTTATATTGGAGGTCCGCAGACCACTGTCAGCAGTCGCTGATCAGCACTGATGACGTGTGTGTTTGTAGAGCTGCACTGTCTTATGAAATATAACCCAAAGACACTGATACTGGCAGTAAACACTGCACAGCACTAGTCTTAAGCAAGATGACGTCCATGTACTAACATCCATGTATTGTATAGATACAAAAGCTGATTTAGATCTGTTTTCTTTTTATAGATTCTAGTTACAGTAAAGCCACTATAGGCCTAAACTAGATGGGACTTGATGTAGATACTTGGTGACCCTTAAAGCTAAAGGATGGACTAGTTTCAGTTTGAGCAGGGAGCCTGTGGTGGGATCATATTACCAATACCTGCTTTCTAAATGTCTCTGCCATTAAGGCCTGCCATTGACTTTGGTAACTCAAGCAGGGCTGCGGAGCATTAGCCATCATCAGAGGCTCATCCTGCTAATGCTTCCTGAAGTGTCCGGCAGAGACGAGTGTTGATGTATGTGTGGTGGACGGTGGAGACCGATAACGACACAATGGCGCAGTTTAAACCTGCGTTAATGGTTGATCTGAATGAGTCGACACATTTCAGTCGACCTGGGTCCGTGACCCTCCTCCTGACCCGGGGTGAACGTGGGTCGCAGACTGTCTGGCTTTAATGAACAGGCATCTTTATCAGGGAAACTGAATTTATTGATATAACGTCTGAAGGTCATTTAATAGACGAAGAGAGAGATAGAAAGAGACAGAAAGATGAGAGCAGTACAGGACAATACCAGTGAGTGGGCAACCATGAGAGAGCGAGTGACTAGAGAGAAATGAAAATGAAACTCCATTTGGTGCTTCTGTAATGTTGTTCTGTGATTTCTCAGTGAAGCGTTTCTGAATGCTGACAACCAGACATCAACTTTTGACAGCAGGCTCATATGAATGGGTCAGACGCAATTCAGTAGATCCAATTTATCTGCCCGTCTACTGTATGAAAAGGGCACAACTCACACAGAGCTTTAATAGGCCAACAGAAAGAGAAAGAAAAGGTGTCATGTCAGGATATCCTCTTTCATCTAGCTTCACACCAACCTCACACATCATCTGCTATTTTTGTCTTCAGTAGGTAGTAAATCATGAAAACCAATTACCCAGTTGGATTTTTCCTAGGGCTGTCCTCGACCAAAAAAATCTTTGATTTTAGGGATGCAAATAACGATTGTTTTCAAGGTTGATTTAATCTGTTGATTATTTTCTTAATTAATCGATTAGTTGTTTGGTCTATAAAATGTCAGAAAATGGTGAAAAATGGTGATCAGTGTTTCTCAAAGTCCAAGATAATGTCCTCAAATGTCTTGTCTGTGAGTCATTTCTTATGCTTTTTTCATGCTGAATGACTTATTTCCAAGAAACCTATGAGCACATCTCTGGTAAACACAAGATTTAAAGTGGTGCTTTGTGTGATTCTTTGTGGAGAAACTCAGTTTTACAGATCTGTCGATTTTAATCAACTAATCAAGTATTTGTTTAGTCTATAAAATATCAGATTCAAATGTCTTGTTTTGTCCAGAACTCAAAGATATTCAGTTTACTATTATAGAGGAGTGAAGAAACCAGAAAATATTCACATTTAAGAAGCTGGAATCAGAGAAGTTTGACTTGATCGTTGTAGCTCTAGTTGATTTAATCGACAGATCTGTAAAACTAAGTTTCTCCACCAAGAATCCCACAAAAGCACCACTTTAAATCTTGTGTTTACCCGAGCTGTGCTTATAAGTTTCTTGGAAATAAGTCATTGATGACTCATCGACTAAAGAAATCTTAGTTCACTAAAGGGGGGCCGCCCTAATTTTTACCAACCAATTTAGTCTAAGATAAAAAACATACCGTAGCATTCAAACTGTAGACAATATACCTGTTAGCCAAAAGCAAAATGTACCAGGTTTTGCCTTATAGCTTAATTAACCACCATGGCCTTACATAGAGGAAACTGTTTCAGGTAGCCACAGGATCATCTCAGACTTAAACAGTTACAGTGTCACAAAGGTGCAGAGCTCTCCACTGTGAATACAGAACACGTTCCCAGAAGTAAACTTAAATTAGATTCATCTGTGATTAACATGCTGCTTTGGCCATATATAAAAAGTACTGTTGCCATGTGAATTATGAGTATGTTGGACAGTATTCAGCATCACTTGATGTGCCATCTTCTCAAAGGCCTTCACTTGTGTAAAGGACATTTTACTCTGGATAATTATTTCAAGTGCAGATATAAAAGAAACCAGCTTAATTAAAATGCATGCACAAAAATGAGGCACAAATGCTCAAACGTATTTTTGTCAAATGTTTAATAATTGTCTATATGACAGATTGGTCGGCAGACGGGGAGAGCAGTGGTCATCTGTTCTGCAGGGAGTTGAAGGGGAATTTTTAAAAGCCACGATGATGCATGATGTTGCTTTGTAGTCTCCCATATTCTCTGTCTGGTATCCTTTTTTACGTGTCTAAAACAAGTGATTCTTGGTGTTTCAGATTGTGTGGTGACATAATCAAATTTGTGAGAATCGCAGGATGTGTGAGAGACGGAGTTACCCTCAGATCCTGCCCCAGATACTTCTCTACAATAGTTAAAATTACAATAGAGCTTAACTATTTGCTTTCATGCAGCAGCTTTTCCCTCTCTCTGTGCTCATGATCATGTTTAATTCAAGTCCTGTGACTCCAGCTTGTAGAGAAGATCAGATCTGTCTCCTAATGAAGGGCATTTTCACAATTTTTTGACACAAATTGATTGTCTCAGAGTTTCTGTGTCATTCAAGGGTTTTCAACCACATCGCTTCTGCACGTTTTCAGAGCATGAATATGCAAATCACAATCTCCTTTTAAATCTTCTTTGAATGCCTTCAATCTTCTCTATGTTGCTAAGCTACAGATGCCCCAGCTATAATTTTCACTAGCTGTTTTACATACCATCGAGTCTACATTGAGTCTTGTATGGGGGATTGTGTTGTGTTGTCCGAGCTTTTTATGTAGTCAAACGAATCTTCAGCTCAGTCTTCTCTGTGAGAATTTTTGTTTAAAGAGGAGAGGCAGTTGTTAAGAGGCTTAGTCAGACACAGGATGTTGCTTAATGTGATACATTATGAAACCCTTGAAGTGGAAGGAAAAGCTTTAAAGACATACTGTACAGTACTGAATGAAGACTTTTACTTATCACAAACTATATCTGTGGTGTAAGCTGTACCTGTAATGCTTGTTATAGTTCTCTTTTCTTCTCATGATAGTTCCTTTATGGAAAAGTTAAAGGACCATACCACTGTTTTGAACCATTAAGTACAAATTGCATTTTCTACTGACCATTTTTCAAGACCTGCTGTACCAGAGTAATTTAGATTTTTGTGATCATGAGATTGGTTTCCATTCATTCGTCCTGTATGAAAATCTATATGAACATCATGGCTACTCTTTTGCTTAGTTGATTTTCATATCTTTGTATGAATGGAAAATGGAAATCTGAACCACAGCAGCACCAGTTGTAAAGTAGTCAGAAGTAATGTCAAGTATACAGGATTTGTTGTAGCTAAAGCATGCAATAACAATGGTAAGGTTATTTTATTTCCTAGGGTCCATACATATAATAAATATACCAAATTCAGTTTAATCTCAACTCATCCCACCTTCCTTGATGCAGGCATTACTTTATTTTAGCAGGTGAATTTGGCTTCCAAGTCTATACTAATCACTGCTTCACTTGGTTATGGTGTTGGGCCGTTGGCTAGGGAGCCACTTAGAGCATTTCTTCTTTTTATACTGTAATTGGCATGCTTGAGCCAGAAAATCAGTCTGTTTCTAAGCAGTCTTTCTGGTTATCTTTCAAAGGAATGTTACCCATGATCATCTTTATGCGGTTATGCATGCTTTCATCATGTTCAAAGTCCAACGCTGCATCTATTAAAATTATTAAAATTAGAATATTAAATATAGTATGTATGGAAAAGCCAGAAATAGGTTGTTAACCGCTCAAACTGAACAGATACTAAACGTGACTTCTCCATATATAACACAAACTTGTTCACAAACTGATCACAACTGTCAAATTTCCAGAGTATCTACATAACAAAACACAGTATTTTGTATTGTCACAAAGAAAGAGACGTACAGTAAAAATGCATAAAATACATGCACAAAATATTTTATATGAGATTTTGGATAAATAACCATCAGTAATGTGACATAATGACAGAGAAAAGGCAAATAATAGAACAGCTAGAACAGTCTGGTAAGTTCAGAAAATGGCATCACTTTACTGTAATGCAGCCTTTTAAAACCAGGAAAAGACAACACTTATGCTATATTAGCCCTAATGTGTCGTGCATATCCAAAAACCTGTTGGTATCCAAGTCTTTCATAATGTTTAAAAGTAGGTGTGTTTGTGTACAACACATAGAGCTGGCTGCAAATAGGCAAGAAGCTGTGTGTCGCAAACTGCCGCAAAAAAAACACAATGGAGTGCGAACGCGTTGTATACATGTCCATAGAATGCTCCTTAAACCTGAATAATATTGGCATATCCCACATGTCTTAATTGGAAAATGCTCCATTCAGAATAAGGCCTAATTCAGAATATCCAAACGGAATATGCTGTTTACATGAGCCCTATCAAATTCACAATATTGCCACATTCAGTATGATATTAGTGCGCATGTAAACAAAGTAATTGTTAGCCTTAGTGGCAAACACACACCAGCCAGGAGGGTTGGATATTGCCTTTGTACTAAGATAGAATAAAGGGGGAATAAATCAGCCCACAGAGAATGAATAATTAACTAAGTTTGTGCTGACACCCAGCCAGCCTCTTTAACACCAAGGTCAAGACATGTAGAGACACAGCACCCTGAGATTAGCACAGAGTCTGCCGTAGGAGGACGCAGACTTTGTGTCAGTGGACCTCAGTGTGTAGAGTAGATTTTTAGGACAGAATGAACACACTTAGGTGCACAAAAAGGACATGACATTTGTATAATAGTGATAAAGGAAGGACTGACTGTGGGATGTGCCTGAACGTAATATTCCATGTCGCCTTGCCTCAGGCCACTGCCTGACCTGTCTGTTTATGTTAGTTATATACACAAGTCCGAAGAATTATGCGGAAGTAACCTCTCAATTGGACTTCCTTTTTATCTGCTTTTTGATGGGAATAGCTGTTAACTTCTTCCACGCCTCATGAGGATGTGCAAGATAGAAAGGAGCCTAGTCAGCATGTTCAGTGTGCAGGCTAATAGTGCTATGGAGGTGCTAAAAGAACAAGTTGTACATAGACGAACATACATGTATGTAGAGCTGCAACGATTAATCAATCAGTTGTCAACTATTAAATTAAACGGCAACTATTTTTATAGTCGATTGACTTTGAGTAATTTTTTAAGAAAAAGAAGTAAAATTCTCTGATTCCAGCTTCTTAAATGTGAATATTTTCTGGTTTGTTTACTCCTCTATGACTGAATATCTTTGAGTTGTGGACAAAGCAAGACATTTGAAGACGTCATCTTCGTCTTTGGGAAACACTGATGGACATTTTTCACCATTTTCTGACATTTTTAGGACCAAACAACTATTCTATTATTCGAAAAAACAATCGACTGATTAATCAACAATGAAAATAATTGTTAGTTGAAACCCTACATGTATACCAAATAAATGTATACTTGCATTTTACAGTCACCAAACCTTATTTTTTACATAACAAAAACCCTCAAATGACCCATTTTCAAATCAAACAGCAGGCAGAATGTTATGAATCGGCCAAAAATGCCAACTGAAAGTCTTGGCAAACCACACAGTGATCAAGCACACAAAGACGTGCCTTCTTGCACACGCACACACACCCCTACACACACTCAGCGTAAAAATTGGCAAATTCAAATTTCACACTTCCTTCCTACTCTGTCAGAAAGCCCCACTCTCATAACAGTTCTGATGAATTAATGTGAGTTGCTTCAGAGTCACAGAGTGACTCCTTAACAAACTGTTAACGTACGATAAGTTGTGACTTTCATTTTAAGAGAGGCCGAATGTGGTAAATACATGCAATGAATAGCAATGGGTCTAAGAGGTAAATATTCAGAGATCACAGCTGCTTTGCTCCAGCCTGGTATTACATGTCTACACTAAATGATGAGAATTAAAGGGATAGTTTGGGTGTTTTGAAGTGGGGCTGTATGATGTACTTATCCATAGTTAGTGTATTACCTACAGTAGATGATGGTCGGAACGCCCCCAGTTTGGAGAAACAGACAGGAGTACCAGCACGGGAGCAAAGCAATGTACTGCTGTGGACGGGGCCAGCAGCAAAATGTATTTTAGCCACCTAAAAAAAAAATCAATATCTGTTGAAGTGTACGCTATTTTCACTGGTTTACCTTGCCGTGAGACAGCTATACAGTCTATGTTTCCCTCAGGGAACTGAAGCGGTTATCCATGTTCTCGCTAAAGCCACAACCCTTTGCGACGGGGAACCTGCATCCATCTAAGCTCTCACCGAAGTCCACCAGACTCCCTTGACAAAAACAGCAATTTTACTTCTCAGAACACAGAAATACCACTACCGCTGCCTCGATCGGTTAGTTTGTTTGTGTTATTATGTGACTTTGGTTAGTTCGAATTCACCAAAGTCACACAATAGCAGCAATAGACCAGCAACCCCTGAGGTAAAATTACACCTTTTTTTCAATGGTGGCTTTGGCGAGAGCGTAGATGGAAACAACGGCTTCAAGTTCCCCGTTGTAAAGGGCTGTCTGACGGCAAGATAAAGCGGTGAAAATTTTCTAAATATAGCGTACGCTTAAACTGATTGAATAATACACAAAACATACGAACATACGAAACATAGATTTTTTTTTTTAGGTAAGCCTTTCTTTTAGGTGGCTAAAATACGTTTTGCTGCCGGCCCCGTCCATAGCAGTACATTGCTTTGCTCCCAGGCTGGTACTCCTGTCTGCTTCTCCAAACTGGGGGCGCACCAACTGTCATCTACTGTAGGTAATACAGTGACAATTACAGTGACGAATATGACCCCACTTGAAAACGCCCAAACTTTCCCTTCAACTGTCTGGCTATTGCAGCTTTGAAAGTGGCAGTTAATAATCTTTTCTCATCACCTTTTCACCTCTCTTTGCCTTATCTCAACCATTACCTCATATAAATGTCTGGAAACTGACGTGATAAACCTGAAGGGGATGATGATATCATCCGTTAACTGATCCCCGGTGATGTCACCTGTCCTTGACTCATCATTAGCTTACAGAGGGCTACAAATGGACCCTTTCCTCTCTCACCATCCTGCCCTTTATCAGATGTAATGGAGCTTTATTTACGTGATGAGATATATTTGGCACATTGGAAATCTTAGAAATCAAAACACAAGTTTATCCGGACTAACTGGATGTGTTAGCTTTGCTTCAGCTAACCCCCACATGTTTGAAAGACGCCACGCATTCAGCCACTTTGCCACATTCACTGCTAATGTTATATGACTGCCCGTGCTGTAGTAGGTGTTGCTGCCATGTGTGGTTGGTGATGTGTAGGCTGTGTTTCTGACTCATCCCATCTCTGTGTTCCAGGTACAAGCGAGTCTTCTCAGTGGGGACGCATGGCATTACCACTTACAACCCTACCACGCTAGAAGTAACAAATCAGGTCAGTGTGTGTGTGCAGCCTGTTGTACAGGAACTCCAGTGTCATTCAGCTATCAGCGCCTCACAGGGATGTTCTCTTCTTAGCTCCATGTGACTATTGAAAATCCATTCGAAGCACATTGCTCTTTTGCTAAAAGCTGATACGCAGTATGTGCTCAGTCTTTGAATACGCTAAGCTTCCAGCACTGCTGTGAACATGCTGTCTTTACACTGATTAGAACATGAAACATGTCATAATCAATACCCATTAGACATGAAACCTCAATCATAACCCCCTCAGTCAAGAAAATGGCTGAACAGAAAATAGCATCATGGTAGTTTTAAAGGAATAACTATATCAAGCAGTGCAAAAATAACATTGGTAACAGCTATGACTTCACCAACCGTGGTTCTCATGATCTGAACACAAAACAGCAGGAGGCGAATTAATTGTTTTCATTAATTTAAACTGTACTTTTAACTATTAGGTAGCGTACAGTTCATGGTTTGTATTAAGTAGGGCTGCACAATTAATCAAAATTTTATCGAAATCGCAATATGGCCTGCTGCAATTATCAAATCGCAGGAGGTACAATATTTGTTAAAGGCAAAATGTGTGTAAATATACCTTTTTAAATTAAACATTGTGGTGCTGCAAAGATGTCCTGACCTTCACATCATATTCTACAGACTTAAGAAAACATCTTTGTTTGGTACAGACCCCCTCAAAAATCACACCATAATGTTTTTTCAATGAGAATGAGAATAATGATGTAAACATTATTGTTCCCTCTAATATTACAAATCATATTGCAGTTGCAAAATCAGACAAAATAATCGCAATTATTTTTTTCAAAATTGTTCAATCCTAGTGTTAACGTTATCACTTGCTTGTTCAGTGGTTGCCTAGCAACAATAAAAAGAAAAGACGCAGCAAACTGCAGAAAATGCTCTGTCTGATCGGGCAACAAAAAGGCAGTGCGGTGCGCCTCGCCCTATCTGATCAGGGCCTGAAGGTACCGTAACATCTTTCTTCATGTTGAAACTGCTTGTGTGTGACTATAACAATGTGTTTATTATCTTCTGTGTTGTTGCTGTCTGTGGTACCAGTGGCCTTATGGGGACATCTGTGGTATCGGCCCCGTAGGAAAAGGTCAGGGAACAGAGTTCAACCTCACATTCCGCAAAGGCAGTGGCAAGAAGTCCGAAACGCTCAAGTTCTCAACGGAGCACCGGACAGAGCTGCTCACAGAAGCACTGGTGAGGACAAACACTCGTCATTCACAAAGACTAAACAGACCTCATGCACATGTTGTTTCATTTAAAGGGTCCCAGAAGTGGTGTTTGATGTGGCTGATCCACGCTTTTCTAGTTGCGTCACAGCTGCCCATTTTGCTGAGTTGTCAAAAAATAAAAAAAAGCAGCAAAGTCACGTAATGCACGATGCACTGTTTGGGAATGCAGTGCTTGCAAATCACAGGCCCTTTTACTCACTGTAGGTGTTTATCACAAACATGAATCAGCAGATAGTTTGTTACTGTGAAGAAATAAAGTCATTATGCTGAGGTCGTTTTGGAACAGGAGGATGGGTATTTCCCCATAGAACTCATTAAATGTATTCTGCAATGAAGACAACAATTCATAAGTGTTACACAAGGAGTATTTAACCGTAGCTGTGTAAATTGGCCCTAAAATGTAATACCTTTGTTTCTTTTCTTATTCACAGAGATTCAGAACAGAGTTCTCAGAGGGGAAAATAACTGGCAGGGTAAGTACTGACATCTATAAAGAAAAATTGTCCTTTTCATTATATGTGGTGACGCCAAAATGAACAACATGTGTGCTTACAGCGCTACAACTGCTACAAGCACCACTGGAGTGACACACGGAAGCCAGTGAGTTTAGAGGTGACACCCGGCGGCATCGACCAGATCGACCCGCACACCAACCGGGTGGTGTGTTCCTACGACTACCGTAACGTAGAGGGCTTCGTCGAGCTCTCTGATTACCAGGGAGGATTCTGCATCCTTTATGGTGGCTTCAGCAGGCTGGTATGCTGGCATTCATAGAGTTTATATGTGTGTGTGTGTCTGTGCATCTGTTATGTGTTGTCTTAAGATTTCCTTTTTCCCCCATTGCCTCTTTCTCTCAGCATCTGTTTGCCTCGGAGCAACGGGATGACATCATACGCTGTGCCATAGAACATGCTGGGAACTTCATCGGTATCACGCTACGACTGAGGAAGGAGGCGTTGACCTTCGAGGATTTCGTGACGGACAGGTTGGGGAAGTACAGCTCAGACGAGAGCATCACTTCACTGGCGGAGTTCGTGGTGCAGAAGATCACCCCTCGACACCCGGTGAGAGCACTGTGCTTCTCCTTGTTCCTCTCAGTGGAATATTATTGTTTGTATTGTTATTGAATAAGAAGCATAAAAGTAATCAGTTCCTACTTCTGCTTTCTTGAAGTAATTTAATCAGTTTTGTTAACATTATGACTTCTTTTTGTCTTTCCTTAGGAGCCTGTTAAGCGTATACTGGCCCTGACAGAGACTTGTCTAGTGGAGAGAGACCCGGCTTCATACAACATAGTCACCATCAAACCCTTCGGAGAGGTGAGCACTTAAAGCACAAACTAAAGCAATACCAAGTCATACATATTTCAGACTGAAACGTTTACTCTCAAAACCATTTTGTTGTATCTATTTGTACTCCTGTGGAGATAAATGTTAATTGAACTGCCTGTTTTTTGTTTTATTATGTATGAACTGCATCACTGTGAGTTAACAGCTTGGATGAAAGCACTTGAGTCTGTGTGATATGAGTAAACTCTCTTTTTTATTCTCACATTTGTCCTCTGTCTCATCTCCCTCCAGGTGTTTGCTCTCATCTGTGACGTCGACAACCCTCAGGTGTTCACAGTCGAATTCATCAGAGGTCAGATCAGAAAGTTTTCCTCCACAGAAAGGTACATACACGTAATGCACACGCCCATCTTTATGTGTTTAGTGACACAAAGGCCCTGTGGGTTTATTAAATATTTTCTGTTCTGTTGACCTCATTTTCACGATGAGTAACTTGCTTGTGTGCATGTGTTTGCTGCACAGCCTTGACTCTCTCCTGTCATTGTGTGCTCACTGTTTGTTTGTAATGCATTTAGCTGAGTCTGTTTGTTTGTATGTGCGTCCGTAGGGACTCCCTGTTAGCCAGCCTGCTCGATGGAGTCCGCGCATCAGGCAACAGGGACGTGTGCGTCAAGATGGCGCCCACGCAGCGAGGGCAGAGATGGGGCCTACTGAGCATGCCCGTGGATGAGGAGGTGGAGAGTTTGCATCTCAAATTCCTGGCAGCACCTCCGAGTGAGTCCAAGCACTTCATCTCATGAGATTCATGAATGTGAATTGCCACCATAAAGTCAAAATTTCAACTGGTCCAATATTTTGGTTTATTACCAAATACTAATGCCATCCATCCCCATCAGCCTCAGCTGTACTTTAGTGCAAATAATAGCATGCTAGACTAGGATGATGAACCTGCTGCTGCTACCTCATGTTAGCATGGACATTGGGAGAATGTTAGCATGCTAACCTCAGCATTTACATCAAAGCACTGCTGTGCCTAGCCCCCATATGTGACAACATTGTTCTTGATAACTGTTTATTGTTTTGTTTAATTCTTCCATCCCTCCTTCCTTTTCTTAGATGGAAACTTTGCAGATGCAGTGTTCAGATTCAATGCCAACATATCCTACAGTGGAGTGCTGCATGCAGTAACCCAAGATGTGAGTGTGTTCAGTTCGTGTGATTTATGTCTATCTATCGCTCCAAGCAGGATTCACACTCATTTCCCCGTTTTTATCTCTGTTTTCTCTTCAGGGTCTTTTCTCTGAGAACAAAGAGAAGCTCATCAACAACGCCATCCTGGCTCTTTTGTCCCAGGAGGTCGAGCTGCCGGCTATCAACGCCGAGCTGGAGAGTCATTTCCAGGCCATTCGACGCTTGGTGGCCTCCAAGGCTGGCTTCCAGGCTTTCACCCAACTGCCTAAGTAAGAATGCAGCCGTTATCCCACTGTACCTTCCAGCTTTTATTTCTTTAAAGTGTATTTTTTTGTTGAGCTGCTGGTAACAGGCATGCTCTGTCATTCCAAGGTCTGGTCAAGGGTCTGGAGTCACAGATGCAACGTAAATATGAATCCATACATCTCAGTCTGCCCTTGCCTGTATCTGTTTCTTATCCTTGCTCTTTTCCTAAGTCTTTCTTAGCCGTCTATCGATCAGCCTTCTCCTCTTTTATCTTTGTTCTGCTTTCATCTCAGGCTTTTAGACAGGCACTTCAGAAGGGAGGTTATGTCACTTCACTGTGTTCAGTCAAAGCTGTCTGCCTCGATTTGTCTTGACCTTCCTCTCTCAGCATCTCATACTCTTTATTCTGTGCCTCCATCTCTCCCGCTATCTGCTTTATTTTTTTACATATCTGTACATCACAATATTTAAGAACCCCGTAGTCTTTCCGGGTCACTGAGATGTATGAGAGGAACTGTTTATTATTTGTTCCTGTGAAGCACATGAGAATTGGTTTTCCTGAAAGATTCATTGCTTGGGTTGCTTGGTGTTTCCCCCGCACAACCACAAGACACCAATAAATACATGAATGGTTTATTTTTAACTTTATGGAAATCCTCTTTTATATTGTTACACTTAGTAGTTCAGTAGATGTGACACTTTATGAGCAAAAGAAACAACAAACCACTTCTGAAGCAATGAATTCTTTGTGTATCCAACCCCAGACCTCTTTGAGATAATGCAGTATTTGTATGCTTTATATTCTGTTTCTGTTTCTGATCATCACCTCTTTCAACGAATGGATGTTTTAGTTGTAAATCTGTGAATGTATGTCTGTGTGTTCCAGGTTTAGGGAAAAGTTGGGAGTAAAGACGGTAAAAGCTTTAAAAAGGAACAACAACGGTGTGACACATGCTGCTGTAGACATGCTTTGTGCCCTTATGTGTGTAAGTATCACCTAAATATCTGCATTCATAAATATCAACCATTTGTCTTTTATCTTGCCGTTTGGCTGAGACTTTTTCTTTCATGTTTCTCTGCAGCCAATGCACGATGACTACGACCTGAGGCAGGAGCAGCTGAACAAGGCCTCTCTGCTGTCCTCCAAGAAGTTCCTGGAAAACCTCCTCGAAAAATTCATCACTAATGTGGTACATTTCTTTTAATTGTCTTTCAAGGAGTCATATTACAAAAGTTGTTTAGTACAGTTTCATAAACCTCATGTTTGCAGGGGTTTTTTGTATCCTAAATTTTTATCTCTCATTCCCTTTTTCTTTTGTTTTTAGGACCATGGGACAGGAGCGTTGGTCATCAGCTCCTTGCTGGACTTCTTAACGTTTGCCCTCTGCGCCCCCTACAGTGAAACCACAGAGGGGCAGCAGTTTGACATGCTGCTTGAGATGGTTGCCTCTGATGGACGCACATTGTTCAAACTCTTCCAGGTGCTTGTCTCGTGAATAAACCTTACCGCCCTAATTATGATCGTAGGGCTGACCTCAACCAAAGAAATTCTTTGTCGACTAACACTCATACAATTTTGTCGACTAATTGATTAGCTGATTTAATCGAAAGAACTGTAAAACTGAGTTTCTCCACAAAGAATCACATAAAAGCGCCACTTTAAATCTTGTGTTTACCAGAGATGTGATCGTAATTTTCTTGGAAATAAGTCATAAAAATCGACTAAATAAATCTTAGTCACTTAAGAATGCTTTTACAAGCCAACAGTTAGTCTGTTTTAATCAAACTCTGGTGCGGTGCGTTTGAGCAGTTGCGAACGCACGTACTCTGGTGCAGACCAAAACAACTTGTCGGACCAGTTGTTCCCAAGTGAACCAAAACGGCGACTGCCTATGTGGCTATTTGTTGAGATGGACACAGGTAAACGACAGGTTAACATGAGAGGAAGAGGACTGACCTGGACTTCTGCAGAAGTCCGATGTTTGCTTGACATCTTGGCCGAAGAGAACACACAGAATATGCTAAATAAAGTCCACAAAAATAGTGAGACTTCTAAAGTCATTCTAGATAAACTGAAGGGATTAGTGTGCACAGTAGATCAGTGCTGAGACAAAGTGAAAAAACCTTGACAGCAATATATTAAAGTCTGTGAATCCCTGCATAGAAGTGGCAGCTCTCGAGACAAAGAAGATGAATTAGCTCCTTCGTACACGCCCCTCAGCAACTTGTATTTTTATTTGATCCGCTTTAATCTGTGCACTGTGAAACTGAACCAGACTAAATAGAAAACGAACCAAAAGTATCAATTCCACTCTGATTCAGACCAACCAAACGGACTTGTGAAAGTGCCCTAAGACCAAAATGGTCGATTAGTCATACTAAGAGGCGGCTGCCATATGACTGCTATACATACACAGTAGATGCTTGTGTGTTGAATTATGTTGTCCTTATCTCCAGCATCCCTCGATGGCAATAGTGAAGGGAGCAGGCCTGGTGATGAAGGCCATCATTGAGGTAAGCCTTTCTGTAGTTTACAGTGTCAATAATTTCATGATGATTTTAATGTATTTGTGACAGTAACCAACTTGTGTTTGTTTTTGTTTAGGAGGGAGACAAAGAAATAGCCACCAAGATGCAGGACCTGGCCTTGAGTGAAGGGGCTCTTCCAAGGCATCTGCACACTTCGTTGTTCACCATCAGTGCTGACCAGCGGATGCTTACCAACAGGTCCTACCTCAATAAATCCACACGCTCACTCACAATTATTTAGTCATTTGGATTTGTTGGTTCCAGCAAGTAGGTTATCTCCGCCAGATGTATACCTGAGTGGGGGATCATGTCTGTCTCCAGCTAATCTCACATACTGCTGGACTCATCAGCCTAATATTTTTTGTGCTTCTTTATGACTGTATGCTCAAGAACCTCTCATGGTTGTGGTGATTCACAATTTTTGACATTGACTGCTGAATTGTCACTCCTCTTAAGCGGCTGCTAGGAGCCGTGAGTGATCAACAGCTGCTTCAGTAGCATAAGGCCTTTCCAGCAATCGGCAAGGCTTTAAACAAGCCTAACCTAGTCTGTTGCAGGCCACATTTTGGCCTTTGTTGTGGCTCAAAATCATCCATAGAAAACATCAATCCATTCATTAATAGAAAAGTTTGATCTCATTTTGAACCGGAGCATCTGCAGATTTATTCCACACCTGATATGTTACAATCTACTAAAGTTAATCTTGACTGTCAGGGAGCTGGGAAGGACAATTAGGTGAGATTCAACTCTTCTTTGTTTGGGAGGGGAAAGAGAGGCACACCTGGTGGAGATCTGCACTCTACTGAGTGCACTTTTCTAGTTCTCTCTATTTACAGTTTCGTACTTCACTAAAACTCTTAACCAGAGAAACACTTGTTGCGTGTAACGGTAGACAAAGCTTCAGATGCTACAGTAGATAAACAAGATCTCTAACAAACAACTAACAAAATGGCTCAGCTACTTACGTGATATGTTTCCTTCTCAGGCAGCTGAGTCGTCATCTGGTGGGACTTTGGACGGCAGAAAACCCCGTTGCCATGAACCTCCTGAAAAGGATACTGGTAAGGCTACAAACCATTTCAGACTTAAAATATTTGATGCTTCTCCAGTACTCATGACAGCAGCTATCAGTATAATGTGATCCCGGCAGAGTACTCCAGGATGTAAGCCAATGCTTTTCTCTGGCACCCTGTTTAAGTCTTAACCCATTTCACTATGTCTTGTTTTCTCTCAGCCAACAGGCCTACTGGCTTACCTGGACAGCCCTGACCCAGTCCCGGAGAAAGATATGGACCGAATGCACGTCCGGGACAACTTGAAAATCGCTACGGTATCTGTAGAAACGCATCACATCTGTACAGTTTTGCAGAGTGAACAAACAGTTCAATAACAAAGTCTTTGCCATCTATAATTGTTTTGTATTTGTTTCCCTCAGGACCAGCTAAATCGAAACAAGGTGCCCGAGTGGCAGCGGATAGCCGGCAAAGCAGCCAAAGAGGTGGAGAAGTTTGCCAAGGAGAAGGCTGATGTGGTGTTGATGCACTGGAGAGATAAAATGGGCATCGCCCAGAAGGAGGTGAGGATACATTTTCCTTTGAAAAGATGCTGAGGGGCTGATTTCCCTGTTACCTATCAGACAAGCTACTCCTGCTGTTGCTGCTGCCTGTCTGCTCAGACGTCTCTAACTGTTGCTCCTCCTGCTGATGCTGAACAGTTCTTCAGAATGCAGAGGCAACTCAATAACCCACTTTTCAGCTGCTGCTGTCTTTTGCATGCAGAGCGGTGCCAGCTCTGATGCTGCCTGACCTTAGGGAAACAGTACATGTTAGATACAGTCCTGTTCGATTTTTCTGAGTCTTGCATATCTGCTGTCCAAACTGCTTGTGCACATTTTCATTCATGTTTAACAGACATTTTTTCTTTAGCTAAAACAAAACGTTTTCCATTACAGGTATGTCTGAATGTGATCAAAGTGTTATTTATATGCAAAGGTCACCTTTCTTTTAAAGAATACCTGTGTCTAGACCGCAAGCGTATCAGGCGAATTTTTCACTTGCATGTCTGACGCAACAATACGCTCTCATGTTCATCTATGCAGCTGTTTACACGGACTCTGTGCAGGCTCGCGTCTCAACTGCAACTCACAGGCGTAATCGTGACCTGAAGCGTTTATTTATTCTTAAAAGTCATTTTTTTCTGACAATACAGGTGTAAACACAAGGTTGATGCCCAATAAAACACTATTACTGTACTATAATACAATTATTTACTACATATTTTAGAGTTTATCAATATTTTATCACTGCAATTATTAAACTTTTATCATGTCTTTATTTTCTTATTATCTGACCTTGTTCTTTGGTCTCATTTATTGCTGTTTATTTATGGATTTTTAAGGGTTTTTTCAAACTCTCAAACTTTCAGAGGCGGGAAAACATTGTTTAGCGTGAGATCGTCACCTAGCGGTTAAAATAATTATATAGCCTATGTAATATAGGTTAAAATATGAAAAAGCCATCAGGTTCGGTGTGAAATTCTGCATCAGTGTTGATGGAAAAATAGATCAGGAATACTCACACATATCACAGGAAAACTGCGCAGAAGATTTGGTGCTTGACGCTTTGAAATTCGTGGACAACCGGCATAGAAAGTCGCTTCAGTGCGAGTGCGACGCAGATGTGGCGCTTGCAGTCTACACGGGATTAGGATGCAAATTTGATGAGAAGTTTGAATTTCATAATTGCACAGACAATAGACGATCTAAGGTGTTTCAGACTGAACCTGTGCCAGTCACTCTTATACAGAGTGTGTGGGTGGGTTGAGGTTGGTGGTGTCATCTAAACTGTTTAATAAAACCTTGTGCCTGCTCTGACGTTTTAAAGTGAAATCAAATCTATTTTCAAATAAATCTCTAAACTTACTTCACCTGAATGTCACCCGACTTCCTTTTCCTTTTCCTTTTCTACACTTTTGAATGACTCAACATGGCTGATCAACGACATATTTTGATTGGCTTGCTTTCAATAAATATTCTCTAATCACATTTCATGGTTGCATCACATGCTTTATGTATAGTTGCTGTTACCAAGTAGTCTTAATAGATATATATAAATTTTGTGGATAGTCAGCTAATAAATCTGAAGGATTAAGTGTTAGTTTTGCATGTCAATCTCTTAGTATGATGTACTCTAGTGACCTATGATCCTCTTTGTTTCGATTCATGTGTGTTTGATCCGAGGAACAATAATCTCTCTGTGTTGTATCTGCCCCACCCCCCCCTTGTCTTGTGTGGTTTCTCTGCTGTCACACAATGCAGCAGGACAGAAATAACCTGGTAAGTAGGACTGACCAATGGGATCCATGCTGCTTTTCTTTCCATCTTCTTTCTCTTTTGACCAAATCATGTTTTCCATCTTCATGTGACATATTGGGTGTGTGTTTTTTAATTCAGCCAGGCGATGACCTATTATTATCATCTACCAGGGATTGCCACGTGTGTCTCCAAATAGATGCAAGAAAAGAAGAAGTCAATCATACATTATACAGTCGACAATAAAAGCACAGATTTGAACATGTTTCTTTTTGTCCTGCTGTTAATAGAGGACATGTTCAGATTATCTGTAGTGCTTTGCATTAGTAAATAATGACCACATAATTGAGACATGATAATTACCATAAACAGAAGGACCTTTGCCAAGCACCCTGTAAGGCATCTGGAATTTTGCTGTATTGTTTTCTGGCACCAAACAAAAAAATGAAGGTTGTAAGGCTCGTGTAGCAACATCCTCTTTGAGAAGCAGCATGAGAATCATGATCATAACTCGTCTCACCGAGCAAGAATTACAGAACGCATCCAATTTTGGGATCCCACTTTGGTTTTTGTGTTTCATAACCTTGTTTTCTATGTTGGTGTGACAATGACATTGTTTTTTGGGTGTTTTTTGTCGTATTGTTCTAATATTTCTCCATTCTCAAAAACATTTTTATCACATTTTTCTCCACACTTTTGCCATTTATTTCTTTCTGGTGTCTTTGTCCTTGTGTAAAACATTGCTCATAATGTTTTCATTTCAACTTCACAACTCTATTTATGCCATACGCTGTAAAAGAACAAATATTGAATGCTGTAAAACATGATGGACTTGGACTTGAAGCGGTTCCTCAAAGTTTTTTCTTTGATTTCAGAACCCAAACCAAAAGCCCGTCATCCTGAGGAAGAGACGGCAGAGAATAAAGATTGAAGTCAACTGGGAGCTTTTCTACTACAGGTACAACATAGAGAGGCCCCATAGAGAGGTCAAGCCATATTCTAGCTATGTTCCATTTGTGCTGCTCATACTGATTTTTATTATACTCAGAGAGCAGAGTCCAGGTTTTTAGGGGTTTGTCTCTCTGTGTCTTGCGAGAGAGTCATGGAACAATCTGTTAAACCATATACTGTATGTTTTTACCTTGCAATCCTAACCTGCTCTTCTGTCTTCTCCAGATTCCAGCTTGACCATGCACGGTCCAACCTCATCTGGAACCTGAGGACGAGAGAGGAGCTGCGAGACGCTCTTGAGGGGGAGATGCGCGCCTTTGGCGTGGACCGCGAGCTCGGCAGCGCCACCGTCATCTCCTGGAACCACCAGGAGTTTGAGGTTTGTGCTCAGCTGGAGTATGATGCACTCCCTGCTGTCTGGATCTCATTTGATTATGACCATCTGGGATACACTGTATGCCAGACCTGTATATCGTGATACTTGAATCCCATAAAGAAATACAGGGTTATTTCTAAAATGTATCTGTTTTATGTTCTTATTTGCAGGTGAAATATGAGTGCCTTTCAGATGAGATAAAGATTGGGGATTATTACCTGCGTCTGCTGCTTGAGGAGGATGAAAATGACGAATCGAATGCCATCAAGAGATCGTAAGACTACGATAGAACAACTACACTAATGCTATCATTCTGTACTGCATCCAAAATGATGATTCATGCTTCTTTCCCTCTCTCTGCTCTTAGATATGAGTTCTTCAATGAGCTCTACCATCGCTTTCTGCTTACACCCAAAGTCACGATGAAGTGCCTGTGCCTGCAGGCGCTCGCTATAGTTTATGGGAAGTGCTTCGAGGAGATTGGCCCCTTCACAGACACAAAATACATCGTGGGCATGCTGGACCGAGTGAGTACAAACTGGCACTGCAAGAACGTGTATATTGAAGGCATTGGAAGTGTTTTCATTTATTTAATTAATCCTGAAATCCTGAAACACTGTTCTGTGGTTACAGTGTACAGACAAACTGGAAAGAGACAGACTCATCCTCTTCCTCAACAAACTCATTCTCAACAGGGTAAGCTATTAAAGGCAACAATGCCTCTTTGAATTAATTTAACCCGTGTCTCTATCTCTCTGTCTTGAGTAATAATTAATTTTCTCTTCTGCAGAAAAATGTGAAGGAGGTGATGGACTCAAACGGAGTGCGTATATTGGTGGATTTGCTCACCATGGCCCATCTGCATACCAGCAGAGCTACTGTGCCCCTACAGGTACAAACATATTTAGTTATATTACATGAAAAGAATGTCTCTCTTGATTTGATCAATCCTACATGACACTAGATGTTGCATCTCTCTGATCTCTCTCGACTCATGTGTGAAAATATTAATTAATCTGTCTGAAGTGTCTAACGGAGGGTCTTCTTTATTTCCACAGACCAACGTGTTGGAGGCGTCACCAGACATGAAGAGGGAGAGCGAGAAAGAGTGGTACTTTGGTAACGCAGACAAGGAGAGAAGAGGACCTTTCAGTTTTGAGGAGGTATGTGATCTTCTTATAATGTTAAGCACTGGTTGAGAATGCGCAATAGGAAATAAGATTATGTGATAGGTATGAGTGAAAATGGCTACAGGGGGAACTCTGTACTAGTAGCTTGTAGCTGATGGAACACAATTCCTGGTGCTCCATTTTTTATAATAATAATTTATTTTATTATTATTTTATTCAGTATTTTGTTTTATTTACTATTATTTATTATTATTATTATCGTTGTTTTTTGTATTATTGTTATTATTATTATATAGCATTTTATTATTTTTATTTATTATTTTCATTTATTTACTACTATTTATTTGGGGTTATTTAGTTTTAGTTTGTTTGTATTTACGTTAAAGTATATTTTCATTTCCTTTCCTACACAGTATTATACATGGATATACATTTATATGTAGTTATAATTGTTGTTTTTTGTTGTTCTATTTTTTATATCATTTATTGAAAACTCAAATAAAATATGAATCGTAAAAAAAACACTGGGATTTCTCCACTGTAAAATCAAGTAGAAAAACAGAGTTAAATGTAATACCTGCTAAGAACAACTTATCAAAGTGTAATAAAATGAAAAGAAAAATGTCCCTCTAATGTAATATATTGCTGATAATCTTATAACATCTTGTTTGTACCGGTACTTTACATGGACTCATTTTTTTAATCTTATCATGTTTATATTATATCTGTATAATGGTGTAAAAATTGACAATTAATGTAATTTAATGTTATCAAGAGGAGAAATTTTGAGAACTCAAGTTATTTTCTTGATTTTTCTTGGTCCCTTGCAGCTGTTGCAGTTTATTGTTGTTTTTTACTTTCTTATGGAGCAACCAACCCATACTTATCTTTGTATTATGTGTTTACTTTTCCTTCTCCAGATGCAGGAGTTTTGGAGCACAGGCGTCCTGACAGCAAAGACGCGCTGCTGGGCTCAGGGCATGGATGGCTGGCGCCCTCTGCAGGCCATCCCCCAGCTGAAATGGTGCCTGCTGGCCACTGGACAGGCGGTGATGAACGAGTCCGACCTGGCTACAATGATCCTGAACATGCTCATCACCATGTGCTCCTACTACCCCAGCAGGTGGGTAGAGCAGAAAATACCTCCCTTTTTGGAAACATCTTTCTTATGGTATCATAATACCATTAGGCCATGACTACACCTGTTTATTTACTTCTTACTCAGGGACCAAGATAATGCCATTATCCGTCCTTTACCTAAGATCAAGAGGATGATCAGTGACAATGCGTGCCTCCCTCACATTGTCCAGGTATCTGCACAATCTGATCTTTTTTTTTTGTCTTTGCAATTGCTGAGTTAAATAAAATGCCATGTTGATGGTCTCCTGTTGTTTTTCTCTGTCCACTCCAGCTGCTGTTGACCTTTGACCCCATTCTGGTGGAAAAGGTGGCTAACGTTCTGTACCTGGTGATGCAGGACAACCCTAATCTGCAGCGCCTCTATTTAACTGGGATCTTCTTCTTCATCATGATGTACACAGGCTCCAACGTGCTTCCTGTCGCGAGGTGAAAACACACACGGGAGCATTTTGTGCAAACATGCCAAAGTTATCCTCAGAAACTTTTAATGAATAGAGATATTTAGTCTCTTTTATTGTTATGAACTCATGATGACTGACACTTTAAAACCACACTGACTTGCTCTACATAATGGTAATTATTCCATTGAGATTTCAGCCTAACATGTTTTTCTGTAGTTTGATCCTGGCTTCCAGAAAAGAACTTTAGAATAATGAGGATATAATAAAAAATTGAAATTAAAACATTACACATTGGCACTACTAACATGCAATGTTGATATTGACCTCTGTGACATTCCTGTGGTTTCTTAAGGTTCCTGAAGTACACACATCTGAAACAAGCCTTCAAATCAGAGGAGGTAAAAGTTTGATCTTATAAATTACAACAGACTGTATCTTATTAATCCAACCTCCTTTTAAAAATAATTTGTTTGTTGTGCCTCTTCCCCAGTCTAAGGGTCCGGACATAGTGCAGCGTAGTGTTCTGGGAGCGGTGCTGCCTGAGGCCATGGTGTGTTACCTGGAGAACTACGAGGCTGAGCGCTTCTCAGAAATATTCCTCGGAGAATTTGACACCCCTGAGGCCATTTGGAGCAGCGAGATGAGGTAGACATTAGTCTCTACCATGTCTAATTAGTGTGCTTTAAAGGGTACTTAGGAAAGGTACTTATCCATAGGCGGTGTATTTCCTACAGTAGATGATGGTTGGCACGTCCCCTGCTTGGAGAAACAGACAGGAGTACCGGCACGGGAGCAAAGCAATGTACTGCTGTGCATGGGCGCAGCTGCAAAAACATAGTTTAGCTACCCAAAAGAAAGGCCCACCTAAAAAAATCTATCAGTTCAAGTGTATGCTATATTAAGAATATTTTCACCGCTTTAACTCGCTGTCAGACAGCCCTTTCCAACGGGGAACTTATAGAAATTGTAATAGACTGTGTTTGAACCCTCTGTTTCAGGCGGATGATGATCGAGAAGATAGCTGCCCACATAGCTGACTTTAGCCCCAGGCTGCAGAGCAACACACGGGCCCTCTACCAGTACTGCCCCATCCCCGTGGTCAGCTTCCCTCAGCTGGACAACGAGCTCTTCTGCAACATCTACTACCTCAGACATCTGTGTGACTCCACCCGCTTCCCCAACTGGCCTATTCGAGATGCTGTATGTCTCTTTTTTTCCTTATTAATCCAAGCTTGTTCTTCCTTATCAATGTCCTGCTTGTGTTTTCTAAAAAAAAAAAGGTGTCTTTAACGTTGTGATCCACCTCCATTATCGCCACAGGTGAAGCTGCTAAAAGACACCCTTGAAGCCTGGAAGAGGGAGGTGGAGAAAAAGCCTCCCTCTATGTCTGTAGATGACGCATATGAAGTCCTCAACCTCCCCAAAGGACAGGGAATGTGAGTGGCCTTTTAATGTGTTGTTATCACTTGTTACTATCCATTTGATTAGCAGCAATAAACGTGGATGTTGTTGTTGTATAATGTGGATTTAGATAGCGGGACTCAAGACATGTTGGCATTTTTGTCTTCAGGCACGATGAGAGTAAAATCAGGAAAGCTTACTTCAGACTGGCACAGAAGTACCATCCAGACAAGAACCCAGAGGGCAGGGTATGTATTACAATCATTATTGACACGATATGTATGTGAGGGCTCAAATAGCTTCGTCCAGAGATTTCATTTGAACTTGTATCTTTCAGGACATGTTTGAGAAAGTCAACAAAGCCTACGAGTTCCTCTGCACAAAGTCTGCCCGAATCCTGGACGGCCCCGACCCAGAAAACATCATCCTCATCCTCAAAGCTCAGAGCATCCTGTTCAACCGACACAAACAAGGTATGCAGACGGATCAACTTTATGTCTTTCATTTTTGCTATTGTTCTTTCTACCTACATACATTTTGAAAGAAACAAGTTCAGGCACATTTTTTTAGTGAAAGTGTGTTGGTTGTTTGAGATTTTTTAACTAATACTGCTCCTCCTCCTCTTCATTGTCTATGAACAGAACTGGAACCTTACAAATACGCCGGTTACCCCATGCTCATCAAAACAATCACAATGGAAACAGAGGATGAGCTGCTCTTCTCCAAAACCTCCCCTCTCCTCCCGGCTGCTGCTGAACTGGCCTTCCACACCGTCAACTGCTCAGCTCTTAATGCAGAGGAGTTGCGCCGCGACAACGGCATCGAGGTATGCACGCAATCACAAATCCTCAAATATCAGCCAGTCTAAATGAAACCACTGTTCATCTACATGTTGACTGAATGAATGATTGTTTCCTGTATTTAATCAGATATTGCTGGAGGCTCTCTCTCGCTGCGTTGCTGTATTAACTGCATCCAGCAAGCCTGATGACATGGCTGTACAGGTAAAATCAGTCTGTATTCACCTGTAGACACCTTTCTCTCTGGAGATGACTACTGTATTGCTTGTAATAATGATTTCTATAACACATTTTCAATACTTGAATTTGCAACAGGTGTGCGGGCACATCTGTAAGTGCTACAGTGTAGCAGCCCAGTTTGAGGAATGCAGGGAAAAGATCATCGAACTGCCCAACATCATCAGGGACCTCTGTCACATCTTGTTCTATGGAAAGGTGAGATCCCACTATGTTTACGTTATTCTTCTGAGTTTCCTGTCTATAATTAGAAAGAAAAATCTTCATTGTGTACTATTTTTCATCATCAATATCGCCACCTCTCAGGGTCTCCCGAAAACCGCCACCCTGGCAGTACAGTGCGTGAGCTCCTTCGCAGTGGATTTCTTCCTACAGACCCATCTGTACCACGCTGGCGTGCTCTGGCACCTGCTGGTCCACCTCTTCAACTACGACTACACTCTGGAGGAGAGCGGCGTGCAGGCTAGCCAGGACACAAACCAACAGCAGGTGTCAAACAGCCTGGCCAAGCTCAGCCTGGTGGCTCTGAGCCGTCTGGGAGGCTACGCCCAGATACCTCACACCCCAGACGGGAACAATCCCGTTTCAGAGACCAACGGCATTGAGGGCACGCCTCCAGAGAACCCCACCATCCGCAAGAGCTTAGCAGCCATGCTGACGCCATACATTTCAAGGAAGCTGGGAAGAGGAACTCCTGCTGAGGTATGTTGTACAGGTGGATAAGGAGGGTTGTGTCCAGCTTTCACATACATAAAACCCAACACCAAGCTGAGTGTCCTGTTGTGCATTCAGGTCCTGAAGCTGATGAATAGCAACTCAGAGAACCCGTACCTGATCTGGAACAATGGAACCCGAGCCGAGCTGCTGGAGTTCCTGGAGGTTCAACAGGAGGGAAACATCAAGAGGGTATGAATACCATTTATAATATCAAAAATAGATATTAGTTATTTACACTGATTTTGTTTGAATACTCGGTTCTGATTCGTCAATCACGGCGTTCTACAGTCTGTTATTTCTTTGTAGCAGACTCCATATAAGCGGTTTCCACTGTATTCATGCATCCTCTCTTTGGTCTCTTCATAGGGAGAAAATGATGAAAGCTTTGGTGCAGAGTTTGTGTTCAGTGATCACAGCAAAGAGCTGATAGTTGGCGAGATCTTTGTCCGGGTCTACAATGAGCAACCGTCTTTTCCTCTTGAGGTGAGTAAAAGAACCGCATAGTGTTACAAACCACTTGTAGATCATAACAGATGGCATCTTGAAACAGCCACATTCATTATAGCTGTGAATATTGACAGTAGTATTGACTAAAAACACATTTTATTTGTAGTATTTTGTCACATTTAATAGTCTATTTCAGCTCCGGTCCGGTGGTATGCAAGAGCCTTGCCAAAAAATGTAACAATTCCACTCCAACTGGCCCAAGTCCTTAACTTAAAACCAAAAATTGTCATCTGATTAAATTTTATTACAGGCAACAGTTATTAATAACATATATACATCACATTACAGTGATGTCAAAATTTGTTGTTGATCATTTTAATATTTTAGAAATAACATTTAGTTGGAAGTGACGTCTGACCTAGCATGAACTAGTAACGTTAGTGTTAGCTAAACGTAGTCGGATTCATACTCCTCAGTCGTTGATTAAAGCTGAACGAGTAGAAATTTTAAATGGCAACAAGGTCCAAAAGTCAGTTGAGAGAAAAGTGATAACGCTGGCCCTCACAGTTCAGAGTCAGACAAACCTTTCAATGATGAAGAGGAGTCATAGTGGGCAGTTGAGCCGCCGAGCGGCGCCACTTCTAGCAAAATGAAAAGAAGTTACAAGGCTGGCTTCATTAATCTAGGATTTACCATCACAGGGCCAGAGGAGCAGAAAAGGCTGTTTACAAGTGAGGTGGCTTCCTGATTTTTACGTTGTTGGTATCTGCAGGGGGAAGCGTCACTTGGGAAATTTGGTTTGGTATATAGTGGTACATGGTCTGAAAAGTTTGGGAACGTCTGGTCTATTTGGTTTATTTGCATGAATTTGATATGTGCAGTGGTTAGCACTGGCGCCTCACAGGTAAGGGGGTCGCATGTTCGAACCCGGTTTGGGTCACTTCTGTGTGGAGTTTGCATGTTCTCCCCGTGTTAGCGTGGGTTTTCTCCGGGTACTCTGGCTTCCTCCCACAGTCCAAACACATACAGGTTAATTGTTGACTCTAGATTGCCCGTAGGTGTGAATGTGAATGGTTGTCTGTCTCTATGTGTCAGCCCTGTGATGGACTGGCGACCTGTCCAGGATGTACCCCGCCTTCGCCCAATGTCAGCTGGTATCGGCTCCAGCACCTTCGCGACCCCTAACGGGATAAGCGGTTGCAGATGGATGGATGGATGGATAAACTTTAAAACCTTTTTTATGATGCTATAATGTGTTGCAAACTCTGTTTTTAGTACCCCAAAGCATTTGCAGCCAGTCTTCTGGACTACGTGGGCTCCCAGGCCCAGTACCTCCACACTCTGCTGGCCATGAGTCAGAGTAACAAAGTAGAGTCCCAGCAGCATGCCGAGAGGCTCCGCTTCGCTGAGATGGCTTTAGAGGCTCTTCGCAATGTCATCAAGAACAACCCCGGTGAGATATGACACTTCCTCCAGTTCTGCTTTATCCGAAGAGCCTGTTGTTGTTTTATTTAGATGTCTTAACTTGTCTTTGATGTCTTAACTTCTCTTTGTATGATTTCAGGTTCGGAGTCAGAGTGCATCGGCCATTTCAAGCTGCTCTTCTCGTTGTTGCGGGTTCATGGAGCTGGACGAGTACAGCAGCTGGTTTTGGAGGTAGAGGTTCTTCTTGGTCCTGATATCTAATTTTACTGTGATTCCCAATGTGCATTTTCCTCATACTGGTTTCCTCTGCAGGTTGTGAATACAGTGACGTCAAACCAAGAATGCGTTAGCAACATTGCTGAATCGCTGGTGTTGTCCAACCTTCTGTTGCTGCTGCACTCGCTCCCCTCCAGTAAGACACTCGGAAAATAAATCACTGGTTTACCTTTCGTGCTCTTTTCTTACTTATTGTAGTGTTGTATCTGGACTAAAACATGTTCTTTTTGCATCATTTAGGCAGGCAAATGGTGCTGGAAACCTTGTATGCACTGACTTCCAACACAAAGATAGTCAAAGAGGCTATGGCCAAAGGTCAGAGTGATTCTATTTTTCCTTTTCCTTATTTATGTGAATTCTGAGCGCACAGATGTTCATGTTCATCTGTTTGTTCCCCAGGTGCTCTGATCTACTTGCTAGACCTCTTCTGTAACTGCACACATCCCCAAGTTCGCACACAGACTGCAGAGCTGTTCTCTAAGATGACCTCAGACAAACTGGTCGGGCCAAAGGTCAGTCTGGACAGATATGAATAGAAAAATTAAAAAGATAAATGTCCTCCTCCTTGCGTTATCGTTTATCATCATCATCATATATCCTCATCCCTGCCAGGTGCGTTTAACGCTGATCCGTTTCCTTCCTGGTGTGTTCATGGACGCCATGCGAGACAACGCCGAGGCAGCTGTGCACATATTTGAGGGAACGCACGAGAACCCTGAGCTCATCTGGAATGACGGCTCAAGGGAGAAAGTGTCCACAACTGTCCGGGAGATGATGCTCGAGTATGGCATGAGCCCAATTCAATGCTCTATTATAGCTAGTGACAAGTTTGAAATATTGAGGTATCCTAACTGTCTAATATGATGTTTTTTCCAGGCACTTTAAACAGCAGAAGGATAATCCTGATGTGAACTGGAAAGTGAGTGCAATAATTTATTGCTTACAATAAAGCAGTGATATGTTGTTGTGTATGATTTAATGTGACATTAAATTCTTGGTTTGTGTGCTCAGTTGCCAGAGGACTTCACAGTGGCTTACGGAGCAGGACAGGGCGAGCTAGAAGTTGGTGGAGTCTTCCTGCGTATCTTTATTGCTCAGCCAGGCTGGGTGCTACGCAAACCTCGAGAGTTCCTGGTGTCTCTGCTGGAGACTCTGACTGAGCTGCTGGAGAAGAACAACCCCAATGTAAGGGGCTACCTTACCAAGAAACACAAACAGTATTTGATGTTTTCACTTACTCTGTTCTTACACTCACAAGTTCACTTCTTCCGGTGATCTCCTGCAGGGTGAGGCCCTGGAGACGGTTACCACGGCAGCGGCGTGTCTGTTCAGCACACAGGGCCAGCTGGCCGACCAGGTTCCTCCTCTGGGTCACCTGCCCCGCGTCCTGACGGCACTCACCCACAAGAACAACGCCGTGCCCAAGAGCGCCATCCGCCTCATCCACGTGCTGTCAGACAATGAGGTGAGGAGCTCAAACAGAGCGTTTCAGACAGAGGGTGAAAAGAGGTGCTGCAGCACAGCCGGTATGATAACGATAAGCATGTAAACATGTTCTAGTAGAAACCCAAAATACGAGAATAAGCGTAATAGGTCCTCTTTAAGATTTGCCAAACAAACAATGCATTGGGTAGTTTGTCTCCTTTCTGCACTATGACACGCTAAAATAGTTGTTTTTGTGTAGCTGTGCGTACGCTCCATGGCCTCTCTGGAGACTATCGGCCCCCTCATGACTGGGATGAGATCTCGACCAGACATGGCCGGATTGGCTTGTGAAGCTCTCAACCGCATGTTCCAGAAGGAGCAGACTGAACTAGTGGCCCAGGTAAACTGTCACTGTTGTTATTTATTTTATTTTGTTATGTATGATAACCATGTAAAATGAATAATAATGTATTTTATTAATGATCTGAACAGGCTCTCCGAGTGGAGCTGGTGCCATACCTCCTGAAGCTACTGGAAGGAATCGGCCTGGAGACATTAGATAACCCTTCAGCTATCAAGGCCCAGATAGTAAAGGCTCTCAAGTCCATGACTCGCAGTCTGCAGTACGGAGAACAGGTATGATAGGAGCACATGACCAGCAGGATTATCAGTTAAACCCACTGAATGATTAGTACCATTAATTGTCAAAATGACATCATACTGTTCATTTATCTTATTTGAAACACTTTGCAAATTGCTACTTTGTAGGTGAATGAGATTCTAGCGAAGTCCTCAGTGTGGAGTACCTTCAAAGACCAGAAACATGATCTTTTCATCTCAGCGACTCAGAATGCAAGCTTCCTGACAGGTACAGTATTTCTATACACCCTCTATTGAACACTCAGCATCACAAAACCTGACGTTTCCTTAACAAGCAAAGCTGTTGAACTCATTTTTCTGTCAGTTTTTAAAAGGTAAGTCTTTCTCTGAGCTGTTGTTGAATCTTAATGCTTTTGCTTTATCCTAAAAAAACACCTTGTGGCTGACTCCTCACTTGTGCTTAAACCCAGAGACCCTTTCTGTCTCCACGTCCTATAACTTCCTGGCTCTGCCCTTCCCTTCCTCTTTGTCCTCCACGTTTCCTCCTCAGGGGTATCCACTCCTTCTCTCATGGCCGCCAGTAGCCCACTGCGAGGTGGGCTCTAGACTCCTAAGCTGGGCCCTCACAGCCCTCCTCTCTCTTGCTCTGATGCAGGTAGACTTTGACCTCGCTCCTACTGCCATTCCTCGCCTCTTTACCTCCATCTTTGACCCACACTTCATTTTCCATTCCCACCTCTCCCATTTTCACAGTGCTGACGATAATGTCATACCATCTTCATCTCCATCCACCAGCTACTACTTATCACAATCCAGTTTCAGGAATTAACAGAAATGGCCTTGAAAGCTGAAAATTAAAAGCTTAAAGGGAGAGTTTGGGTGTTTTGATGTGGGTTGTATGAGGTACTTATCCATAGAGTTACCACACGGAATAAAAAGCAGTGTACTCCTGTGGACGGCGGCAGCAGCAAAACATATTTTAATCACCTAAAAGAAAGGCCTAACTAAAAAAATCTATAACAGTTTAAGTGTACGCTATATTTAGAATATTTTCACCGATCTACCTTGCCGTCAGACAGCTATACAGTCTGTTTCTGACGGGGAGCTGAAGCCGTTATCTGTGCCCTCGCCTAAGCAACCAGACTCCATTGAAAAAACTTGTAATTTTACCTCACAGAACACGGAGTTGCTGGTCTACCGCTGTCTCAATCAGTTAGTTAGTTAGTGTTATTGTGTGTCTTTGGTGTTTTAAATAGTTAGTTTGGATTCACCAGTCACATAATAATGTAAACACACTAACCGATCGAGGCAGCGGCAGACCAGCAACCCCCGTGTTCTGCTAAATAAAATTGCAGTTTTTTTCAGTGGAGTCTGGTGGCTTTGGCAAGAGCGTAGATAATTAAAGGGCTTCAGTTCCCCGTCAGAAAGGGTTGTCTGACGGCAAGTTAAAGCGGTGAAAATGTTCTAAATATAGCGTACACTTAAACAGATATAGATTTTTTTACACAGCAGTACATTGCTTTGGAAACTCCTGTCTGCTTCTCCAAACTGGGGGCGTGCCGACTGCCATCTACTATAGTTAATACACTGACTATAGATAAGTACCTCATACAACCCCACTTCAAAACACCCAAACTATCCCTCTAAAATACTGCAGTCAATGTAGTGATCCCTCCTCCATACATTCAGTAGTTGATGTCTTTTACAGTAGTTTAGTACCTCATTGTGGTGCTCCAGCTCTCCCGCCTAGTCACACCTGTACTGAATCGTATCTATCTTCCTGTCATCTGTAGGTCCAGGAGTAGCAGGTTACCTTACAGCAGGAACTGGCACCACGGTAATTCCCAACGTCCCACCCCCTGTGGACAACGACATTGGAGACCAAGGCTGATGGACACACTCACAGTCACGCTCAGGCACCTAGACTGCCCTGCAGCTTCACGGCCGCAGCTCAGAGAGGGACTGTTCAGCTCCCAGACGAGGGGATGGAGAGCGAGAAAGACGGAGGAGAGCGGGCCGTCATTGACCGTCACCAAAATCTCTGCAACACCTCCTCCAGTATCACTCTCCTCTCCCCTTACAAAATGGCACTCAAGTCTTCATAAACACTTTGAAATTGTTTTAACGGATGACCACATTTGTTTTGTTTCTGTACTACATTTCTTGTTTCTTCCAATGACACACAGAGGAATTTACTTTTTGTATGAATATATTTTTTACTCTAGATTTTTTTTCATGAGAAAGACATTGGAAGACTGAGGCGTATCATAGGTTAAAACTGTCTCTTCTCGATTATCTTATTATTCCTCTTTGTCATATCCTGATTGGCTACACTTACTGTACCCTAAATCCTGAACAGAGGATACTCAGTCTTGTTTGTGACACATTTGTGCACAGTACCTATCCACTTCTTACATAAACATGTCATTTACTAGTCTATAATGGATAATAATGGATTCTCATATGGAAAAGGAAAAATGTTAAAAAAGGAAATCTGAAAATATATGTTTATGATTTCTTCGCCATGTTTCTCCACAAGAAAATGTCACTTGAACCCTCGGAGTGATGCTGACCTCTCGCTCGATCCACCCTTTCAAAGTTGACACAGATCTGCTCTCCAACTGTCCAGCCTCTTATTCCTCTGATCTTAATTCACAGTTCAATCTGCTCTCTCTTTGAAGGCTACCCTTTCTGCCTCACATTTTTTAAAGTAATTCTCCTTCCCTCCCCCCCCAGAATGCAAAAAGCACTAGAATATTTATAAGTGAATAATAACCACCGGAAATGAGCTTCTGCTAAGACATGACGAATGACGTTGATTACGAATCTATGTGAAAGACTAGTGCAATTTGTGAAATGTTCAATGTAATATTACGTATATAAACTTTCTATATTGAATGTACATTAAAAAAAAATAAAAAATCAGTCGCACTTGTACATAAAATTTTAAGAATAAAAGGGAACCCACAGTGTTGTTCTTTTGTATTTACATTTGTGTTTGTCAAGGTAACAGATATTTCAACAGAATGAGTAGATTATTGTTCCCTCGTTTTTGAAAAGGAGGAATCATAAGCATTTTGTTGTTTCCAAAGAAGAAAATGAATGACATATATTTTCTCATAGAGTGAAATAATCATAGTATTGGTTTAATTTTCCCATGTCACAGTTATCTCATCTGATTTTTAGATAGATGTACTTCATCAATCACAAATTGGGAAATTATTGTGTTACAGCAGCAGGTTATCTAGACAATGCACCAGAACAGTAAATAAAATGTACATATCAACAACAGAGAAATATATCTATAGAATACACAGTATAAAGAGTATTGGAAGACGCTATAAATATACCTGACTACTACAACTAGCATAAAAATATAAATTAATATATTTTTATTTTTATAAAAAAAGATATTTTTATTTTTATAAAAAAATATTTTTTATTTTTATAAAAAAATATTTTATTTTTATAAAAAATATTTTTTATTTTTAAAATATTTATTTTTATAAAAAATATTTTTTATTTTTAAAATATTTTTTATTTTTATAAAAAATATTTTTTTATGAAAATAAAAAAATATTTTTATAAAAGATATTTTTTATTTTCATAAAAAAATATTTTTTACTTTCATAAAAAAATATTTTTTATTTTTCTAAAAAATATTTTTTATTTTTCTAAAAAATATTTTTTATTTTTATAAAAAATATTTTTATTTTTATAAAAAAAATATTTTTTATTTTTAAAATATTTTTTTTTTTTAAAAAAATATTTTTA
>CAKAOH010040213.1:85840-133247 GCA_916701665.1 Sebastiscus tertius | reverse complement strand
ATATATATCTATATATATAGATATATATATATAGATATCTATATATATAGATATCTATATATAAATAAAGGGAGCATTCTACAGCGTTGGGAGGTTTTGTGAAGCAGATTACCATACAAGAAAGATGTGAGGTTTCTTTGCACAATGGTTGCAATAAACTGATGTAAACGGTTTCAGGAATTCATCATTGCAAATGATCAGTTATTATATTTATGGTGTCTAACATTGTTCTAAAAGAAATGGAATGGATTTTTTTTCTATGTGACAGTGTGTTTCTATTCCGATGTTTTACATACTGTATGCAGAAATAGCAATACAGATGCTGTCTTTGCTGCCAGTGTTGAAATTACAGTTGTGGAAACAATTTCCAAAGAGATATATACGACAATGGGAACACACACAGCAGGTATATGCACTTGCAGTCAAATTGCATAGTGATTCAGACTTGACTTTAACTCTAGAAAAGAAACATGTTAGAAAAGAATCCAGTGATCATATTCCTTGAATGTTTGAAATGATTTTTTTCTCTATGACTATGGCGGTTCTGACAAAAACAACACCATTAGCTGCCGTACGATTTGTCACAGCAGCTGAAGATTACAAAGACCTTATAAAAAATGCTGAACTTTCATTGTGCTCTTTTCATGATTCAACCGTAGGGAATTTGCAACCGACTTTATCGTAGGATTGTGGACAAAGACGTGTGGGGATAGGAGGAATACATTATCAGAGCATTAGTCACGAGCGTTTCTCTCTTTAAAAGCACTGCACTTCTCCCAAGATGAAAACGATGTCCTTGTGCAGCCGATCTTTTCGCCGCATGTACATGAACACCTCGATTTAAATGACCTTGGGAGGAAATAACACATTTGGTTACCTTGCTACTGTGGTCCTTGGAGAGGCATTGCCCAGTGAAAGAAATGGTTCGGTTTGAGTATTTCAGTGGTGAAGGCCAAAGAGAGGCAGCAGCTGCCTGTAGGCATATTTTGACTGACGTGCACACTGCCAGCTCCACTGTATTTCCATCTGCATTTGATTTTTTCCATTCCATTCACTCTTTCACCCTTCTTCAAATCCTATATGCCCTCAAATGTGTAAAGGTCTGTCCTCAAAGAAGTATCTCCATGCATTCAAATTTAGGTAGTGCAGAGTCTACAAATATAGAAATATGCCATGTTATTATTAAGCATCCTTGTTGTATATATTTTTTGACCATGCTAGTGGTGTGGCTCTATGGATGAGAATGGTGATCTGTCAGTTCATCTCTTTGGTCCAGAGATAGAAATAAATATATATCAACAACTATTGGATTCATGATCCCCTGAAGGTGAATCCTACTGAATTTAGTGATCCCATGACTTTTCCTCTTTTCACCTCCAGGTTGACATTTTTCATTTTTTAGTAAAATGCCTTGACAACTATTGGATACATTGCAGAGAAATTTGGTACAGATATTCATGGTCATGTTCTTACAGCAGTGACTCTCAAAGTAGGGTTTGTGGCACAATAACAAGGGGTTTAAATTATCATGATATAAAAGTTTGTTTTTATTTTTCTTTAACAAAAGGCTTCATAATCATTTTTAAATCTATATATAAAATAGTTCATAGATAACTTTCGTATCTAACAAATCTAAAACTCTTAGAATTTGCAAATATGTTTAATACATGTCTAATATCTTTGTAATGCATTTCTCTACACTATAGAAGTGTAAAAAAATAGGCTACGTTATGGACGTTGACTTATTCTGAGGAACACACATGAAGGGGTACCCGCTATATTCTCTATCACATAATGTATCCTTGGCTGAAAAAAAACATCGAGAACCTCTGTCCTACAGTAGCCTACAGTATGTATAACTTTGGAGATCCCCACACTTTTTATTTTGCACCTTCATCAGGTCAAAATTGTAATATATCCAATACTTTTGTTTATAATCAAATAGCTGCAAGGCTAATGACACTTCCATCAGCCTCTGCTGTACATCATGTTTATGGTAATTGGCAATTGTTAGCATGCTTATATGCTAAACTAAGATGAACAACAAGGTGAACCTGGTTAACATTATACCTACAAAACATCAGCATGTTTTGCAAAGCTGGTAAAGCATTATTTAGGTCAAGCCTGATGTTGCCTTACATATAACAGAATGATCCCAGTCACTTCCACACAGCGAGGCATACAGCTTATTAATTAAACAAAAGTATCGGATCGGCCGATACCCAAAGCCCAGGCATACTTGCCACCTTGAGACCTCAAAAATATGGAGGATTTCAAATCCCAAATGGGTTTTTTATCACTCAATTTTATTTATAATTCTCAGGAAAGAAAACTGAATAATTTGCCCCTCTGGTGTGAACTTGTGTGAATCTCTGGTATAAACTAGGCTAATATTCATCAGTTTTCATTCATTCATTATTTTTCTTGCCCCTGCTTGAGTAGGCCTATTTCTTTCTCTTATTATTCTCCTTTCTCTCTCCTTCTCTCACTCACTGAAGGCCCTTTAAGACACTATGCGACAATGGCACCACTGCGCTCTGAAACACGTTAATTCCAATGGCTTGCTTCACGCCGGCTTTGCTGTGATGTTGTGATGTGCGGCGTGCGCAGCTCAAACTACACCACAGTGTCGCCAGCAGCTCTCCTCGACCGGGAAAAGACATTTGGTGTAGCTCTATTGGCGTCTTGCTGGAAACAGTAGAGCTTATGGCTTAATACACGCTGTACAGTGCCAGAAACATGTTGAGACAACGAAAAGGACAAAAAGATGTGAAAGATTGCAATAAATCGGGAGAATTGCAGCAGAGTTGTGACACCGGGATGAAACCGACCGTCAGTCTCCCGGGAAAATCGGGAGGGTTGGCAAGTATGAGCCCAGCTCAAAGCATTGCTTTGGCCAAGTACAGCCTCACAAAGCTTCTAGCATGTCTGTAGACTCTCAGCGTTGTTTAACTCTCCAGCTCAGTGTGGAATGACTATGTTCTGGTATTTGCACTATTCGTCTCCCCCGCCTCTCTTTCTGGTATTTCTCCTGGATCTAAGTGCTGTTTTAAAGCATCAAGCAAGTCTTTATAAAGACACAGTTTGGGTAGCTACACGCTTTTAAAGCTTTCCTGGGATGATTGGCGCTGCCCAATGGTGAAGACTCCTCAGCTTGTGGACCAGTGAGTGAGTCTGGCTCAGCGAGACAACTTCACAGAGTCCTACCAGTGCCAGGACAGAGCAAACAGCACAATGATGTGTTAAATTATTTGTTACATTTATGTACCAACTACTGCATCGCCTCAGTTAAGTTACATTAACATTTGAGACTTATGTCAGTAAGTAACAAATGAAGGGAATGGCTTGAAAGTTGATGTCTCTGAGAGCACAATAGATACATATTTAGTCGGGATGCTTGAAGGTGAGGACCACATGATAGAATAAACTGTGTTGCCACAACAAACTTCCCATCCTAAGAGTCCTGATTTATCAGTAGTAAGAGCTACCGAGAGCTGGAGAAATCACTCTGGAGAATATAGTGTTTCTGAAAACGCTATGTTTATGTAATTGAATTCTGTCAGCCCAACAGATTTGTCATTATAGCATCAGCTAAATATAGAGGTGAGTGAAGCTCTCATGTAACCTCATAAAAAGGATGTCAAGGATTTCCAGGATGGAGGAGCAAAGCCACTGAGGAGAACAGGATGAGGAGGAGAGAGATATTTCCAGAAACGAGAAAAAGGAGTCTTCACAGGTCACTGTTTCAACAGGTGGGGCGCTTTAAATGATGCACATCACCCAGACTTTGTGCTACGCTGTATTGAGCAGATTGTTTAAACGACTGCATGACATTAATTGGCCTACCTATTATTTAAGAAAATCCTGAGTCACATCTGAGCAATGTTTACTGGGTGATTAGATCATCATTGCACCTCAAAATTATGATCCTATCTCAAAGGGGTTAAGCATCCTATACTCTCTAACTGAGAGTGTAGTTTTACCTTAATTTTCCCAATAAAGGCCAGGGTACATATTCATAAAGCTTCCTAGTACAACGAGTTCCTCCTAATAATGAAATTCTGAGAAAATCCTTAGAATTATGACATTTTCTAAGACTTTCCTTTCGCAGTTAAGAATAGATCCTGGTAAAGATAAAAGTTATTCACAAAACCCTTAAGAGGGCTCCTCAAGTGAAAAACTGTTGGGAGTAGGGAGGAGGACTTTTAAAAGGCTTAAGAGGTTCATAAGCAGAGGAGAAAATGGTGAAAAGACAAAGAGCAGGGAGAAATATTCACCAAATGCTGAATGACAAGGAGGTTATAAAATAGATTAAATACTAAAATTACCAGCATGGTAAATAAATGTGATCACTGAAGCTCTTTTCAGACCAAGCACGAATAATTTGTGCGAATACATCACACATCAATTTAAAAATCCGAACCTATCTACAGTATCTCTTTGAGCCTAACCACACAGAATCTGAAACTTTTGTATTTTGTAATGCAGTGTTTTTTTTTATCTATGGCTAATTGGATTTCTGCGAATTCCAGGTGCCGATAAAAACAAACCGTTTAACAAACTAATGACTTTCTCTGACAGGATCAATAGATTTTCTCTAAGATGTCAATGTCATAATTCTGTTTTATGGAGCTGATTGCTACTAGTTACAGGTATGTGCCAGCCGACAAGTTGCTCTCTGTGTGTGTGAGGGAGAGAGAAGGTGGACTATTTCACGCAGTGTTTCTGTAAGTTAGTATAATTACAGTATCAAGGCTATGAATGAAGCTTCAATACTTCAAACTAGTCTATTATTGTTATTACCATCAATGGAAGCATATGGACTCACTGTCTTTTCTTGAGAAATCCACACAGCCCCAGCAGTAAACTATAAGCCATGCATGTATCACATAATAATAATAAACACATAGGCTACATATGATCCAGTCCAGTCATAAATGCTGAAAACCAGTGCAATAAACTCAGCATATACACTTGTTAAAATAACATGCTTCATGAAATGTGACCACATTATGACTTTGCTACACAGACCTGCACACTTAGAATAAAAACGAGTCCATCTCCAGTGCGTAGAGTTGAGTGTGGGTTTATTATAGTAAAAACTACTTATATATCAATGATTGTGTGACGGTGCAAAACTTTAATTTTCGGTGAAATGCACGGAACGCAAATATTTGTGTCGGCCTTGATGTGAAAGCAAAATGGCTTTCCTGGCTCTTTTTTTTCTTTTTTGTTTGATCAACCAAATCATATCAATTTAAAACAATGCATCATACCTAGCGACAGGGTCAACCACACTCCCTCACTAAGATAAAAGCTTCCGTCCCTTTTTGCTCAGAGTTGCTCTGAGAGGTTTCCTAAATCACTCTGAAGCTATAGGACTCCTTGCTATAAATGTTTAGGCTAAGTTAGGATCTCTCTTAGAGTATTCTCCGGATGTTTGTGAATACGGCCCCAGACTGACTAAGTCTTGTGCGCCTCGTTTTAGATGTGTTCTGCCCCTTCTGTGTGTTTTATTTATCAAACAGACACACCAGCCTGGAAGCACAGTTGGCGAGACATCTGAGGCACACTTTATGTGCTATCAGTGGAGTACCCAGATGTCCTTTCTGCATATGCATTTTAAGAGAAGGTTGTATACATAACAGGAGAGAATAAGTGCAGTTAATTACACATTACACCAGATGTATTGTGGGTTATGTGGACACAGTAAGCAATGTTTGTGAAACTATATCAAAAGTAAACATGTTGTGGAAAAATACATTTATTTAATGAAGTCATGAGAAGTGAAGCCAATGCAGAAGTGACTTAAACCTGCATTATTTCTAATAGCCAGCAGGGGGCGACTCCTCTGGTTGCAGAAAGAAGTCTGATTGTATAGAAGTCTATGAGAAAATGAGCCTACTTCTCACTTGATTTATTACCTCAGTAAACATTGTAAACATGAGTTTATGGTCTCAGTTGCTAGTTTCAAGTCTTCATTTACAAATGGAACTTCCATTTAGAGTCAAATGGACCATAAAGCAGGCTATGCTTTAGGGCGTGGCTACCTTGTGATTGACAGGTCGCTACCACAGAGTTCTCCGGTCTGGGAGTTGTCCGTGCTTTTGTCTTACAACGTTAACCCTTTCACAGTGTGTTTTCAGTTCATGACAGTTAATTAGAACATTTTTGGTCACCTGAAAACATCTTATTCAGCGTTCAGTTGTACTTATAGCTCCACCCTCTCATGTCACTTCTGGTTGCAAAAAAACAAGATGGCAACAGCCAATAACTAAGATGGCAACTTCAAAACATCAGCTCCAGCTTTTTATGCTTTTGTTTATAAGATAAGATAAGATAAGATAGAACTTTATTAATCCCGAAGGAAATTCTTGTGCCACAGACTGATGAAAATTACAACAAGTTCAAGTGTATAAAATAAAAAGCACTATTTCTAGCACCAGTGCCTAAAAGAATAACAATTAAGTAAGGTACATTTAGTAAAATGAGTAAATAAGATAAGTAAAATAAAATAAAATAAATGCTGAATGACTTATTTCTAAGAAACTTATGAAATGAGTATATCTCTGGTAAACACAATATTTAAAGTGGTGCTTTTGTGTGATTCTTTGTGGAGAAACTCAGTTTCACAGATCTCTCAATTAAATCAATCGATCAGTCAAGTCAAGTCAGTCAACAAAATCATACCAGTGTTAGCTGACTAAGAATTTCTTTGGTCTTTGGACAGCCTTACTTAGTAATAAACATAAAGTACAGCTGAGTCTGTTGGGAATGTCAGTCATTTTGCTGGACACATTTAACATTTGACCTACTGGTAGTACTAAAGGAAAAGTCAGGGGATCACCAATATCTTAGGATTCATCCTCTGGGGATCATGAATGTCTGTACAAAATGTCATGACAGTCCATCACAGTCTGATAGATGTTGAGATATTTCAGTGTGGACCAAAGTGGTGGACCTACTCACAATGCCACAATTATTAGCAAGTTCATTATTTACATTTATTTATGAGTGAGTGATTGGTGCATGTCTGATATCTCTTCCAATGTCTGCTGTGCCAAAAAACTCTCATGTCACCGGCCTGCTGAGCTGAGTCTGTGGTCTGGCTACACTGAATGACACGAGATACACATACTGTATATGTGGCGTTAATAATTGTGTCTTCAGAAGGTCTGCATTTGCAATAGCCATTTAGTGTATGATTGAAATCTGATGGATTTTAACTTTAATGTGAAGGACAACACCAACTTTTTAAACTCTAAACTTTATCTTTCATAAGACTGAGTGACATCTGCCACCGCGATTATTACTCCTCAATAAACCTCAGTTTCATCTTCGAACCCCTGTCTTAAATTATTAAAACAAAACAAAGTTCAGATACAACAAGCAGAGATGAGCTCTCCCGAGGACGGAAACACAAGAAATCAATAGTGGCAATCATTGTTAGATGTGAGGTGACGGCCGTGTGGAAAACAAATCCATGCAATCTCCTGAAGACTTTTATGAAGAATTGACAAACAGTAATTCCCATGTGGAGAACAAATGGAAGTAAAGCAGGCTTGTGCACACACACAATGTCATGAGCAGCAGCAGCAGCGGGGCACTCGGCGCACTCTGTGAGCTCTTTATATTTGACCCTTTGCCACTAAAAAGTGCCATTAAATTAAGCCAAAAGTGCAACTGACATTGGTGCCTCGTTATCGGCCACTTAGACAAAATCAGAAACCACAGTGGTGTCCAAACAAGCAAATCAAGAATACACAATGATATAATGAGACTAATAAGAAGTTTAATGGCCCTGAAAGCAAAAACCTGAGACTAATATGGGAGTCATATCGCCTCTCCAGGTCAATGAACTTCTGCATTTTGATGAGACAGAAGCGTGCAGCTAGAAAGCAGTTACACGATGTAAGTTGGGTGGGTTCACTCAAAGTGCTGATGGTTTTACTGGTGTGAGTTGTTATGTATGCCTACTGGTACACCATGAGGTACATGCAGTATTACGATTTCGTAATACTACACTGGTCTAAAAATACAAGAAAAGTGTGGTTAAATAGTTAAAAATGTGTCCATAGAATGACAGGAAATTAACTATGTTTTCTTTTATTGTTCCCTGAATAGCGCCAAGTCTATCTCTAGTGCTGGATTTCAGAGGTGAAAACAACAACTGTAAATCATTGGCACTGAAAATAATCTATGCTTAAAGTGTTATGTGACTACATCGGGTGGAGAAGAAAGAGACAGTGATGAAACCTAAAATTACTCCATAGCCATCATGTGAAAGGTAGATAGTACAGAACTAGTCAAAACAACACAAAGATATTTGAGGGCTATAATAAAAGAGAAAGGAAAGGATGCTTTTTAAATTTCGACCTCTGAAGATGAACTGACCTGACGTCATCATCGGCATCAAAAAACAGCTCAGTCAAACAGAAGTAGAACAGCATAACATATTCTACAGCAGCGTGCACTGCTAGAACAAGACTCGGTCAAAACCGAGTATATGGCTGGACTGCGTAAGGTCAGTCTGTGAATTTGTGGCTAAATTGTTATACAAATAGTTAGTGGTCATGTCTGTACTGTTAAATCCACTAATGGTACATGTCCACAGCTTCTGTCCTTTCCACGCTTCCCATTCATTATCTAGCAGTCGTGCAATGCATTACAGTAGTGCTGTGGCGCGATTTGAGGGACAGGGCTCTATTTGCCGTGTCTGGCACTGAAAGTTTCCAAATGAGCCGCAATGTTGGTTCTGGTTTGAAAGCTGGGAGTAGTGGCCAACGAGCAAAGAACGTATAATAGGGATGATGAATTAACCATTTCATTGTTAACCGACATTAAGAATTTCAACCGATTAACGCTATCGGTAAACGGTTAAAAGAAATATTAATAATTCAGCAAAAAAGCTGAGCAAAACTCAGAGGAGCGGCTTGTCACTTTAAGGAGAAAATCTGGTCCACCTTAACAGCCCACCTTAAGTGAGTCTGAGCCAGCGTTGCAGGATACAGGAAGTTGACTCCGGTCTTGAGCTCGCTTGAGCTGAGGGGATGTAGCATTTATTCACTGACAAATAAACTGTACACACACTGCACAGTTACTTTCACAGCTATAACGTAGCACAAACACACACTTTAGGCTTTAGAGGATGTGGACGAAACTCCAGATTAATTTACTTAATTAAGATTAAACATGACAATTAACTTTAGCCTTTGTTGTTATTTGATAACCGCTAATAATAAAACAATTTGTATTGGGGCAAGTAAAAATTTACATTGGGCAAGTATATTTCAGAAAAAAAACATTAATGTTGAATCCTGTATAGATATAAATATTGGAAAGGTGATATAATCTGTTTTTATTGCTAATAATTGGAAAATGAACATATTAATAATTGGTTGTCGTATCTCTGGGTTAAATCATTTGAAAAATACTTTTCTGTACTGCTATGAGATGGAATTCTGCCTATGTCATTATATATAAACAAAATAAGATGCTGGTATTCCCTCCAAAAAAGAGTAATGTTAACCCAAAATAATAAATATCAAGTCACTAATGACAATATAAAGTCATTATAAAGCATAAAAAGTAAATCTATACATAAATATATCAGACGTTAACACTGGATGCTTTTATTGTGTAATAATCGATAACTATCATGCAACGTTTCAGACATTCTGTTAAATTATCCAGCTCTCTGTAGCTACACAAAAGACCATCAGTGTCATGTGATGTGTGAAAACCTGTTATTTTTTTTACATTTTATTGTTGGCTTCTGATATTTAAAATTAATGCACTGGACAGTCATGGCACATGATTAATCTGTTGCTCACAGGAGAACCAATCTGCCGGCCCAAGCTGCTATTTATTATGAACTGCTCAGAAATGCAGGGAGCTCTTTTAAATCCAAAGTTGATATGCACTTCACTTGGTCAATTTACTCCTCCAGTTGGTTTGTCATTATCTCCAGTCGACCGCACAATTACGTTTTAATGGATTTGAAAGGGTCGCGGTAATTTCTGTGGATTGTCTCATTTTCATAATTTTTTTTTTCCGAATTCATCTCCACATGCTATGGTTATGGAAAACACAAGGCCATCGAAACAGACACAAACATGTGTCTTTGTTAGGCATCCTGAATACAGTTTGCAAGGCTGATTATTGGCTGGGTAAAATACATATTTGCTGTGGTTATAAGGCAACAAAAGAGACTTGAGAACGTGGAAGTGAACAGCTCTCGTGGGATGATATTTTTAGGTTTCCACAAGTAAACCCAAGTTCAACCCAGTGTGGGATTTCAGCACAGACGAGTAATGAAAGTGGCTCACAGAGCAGCATAAAACATTTTCCTGCTGTAAAGACGAGCCATTTGGTTTCATCTGAGGTCTGGGCTGGGGCAAACTGACTGCCTGTGGGAGATTTAATATCCTTCTAGCTATATTTTTTACAGCTTTTCAGCTTGACATTTAAACTATCTAAATGGATTTAATAAAGTTACCCGGCTGAATTCAATAGATGCCATTCAATACTTGTCAAAAGTTTGGCCATCAGAGGAATTTGAGCGTGTGGGCGGCACTATTCATCCCCTCCTGAGAAGCTCTATTCATTTTTTTCTTATCTCTCTAGACATCACAATAAACTCAAGTCATTACCTGACTGACATTAGAGACAGTAAAGGTAAAAGATACCTACAATCACGTGTATCGTGACCGCGTTCACAACAGTGACTCTCGCTCTAAAGCGGTCATGCTTCTTCAGAAGTGCTTGTTGGATGGTCGTAAAGCTTTAAAGCTTTATAGCTTTTTATTTCCTTTATAACTAGGGATGCACCGATCCGACTTTTTCCATCCCAATACAGATAGCGATACCTGGGCTTTGGGTATCAGCCGATACCAAGTACCGATCCGATACCAGTATTTAATTAATAAGCTTTACACCCCACTGTGTGGAAGTGACTGGGGTCATTCTTTTATGTTTGAGGCAACATCAGGCTTAACTTAAATATTACTTCCTAACTTTGTAAAACAAAATGTAACAAATAAATACACAGATATACAGTTAATATACTGAATTGTTATTTATTTTTTAAATACTAAATCCTGCACTAGCAGATTGGTAAAAAATCTTCAAAAATAACAGGAATTATAATTCAAGTGTAAACATTTTTAATACAGAAACAAATTGGTAAAAACTTAAACAGCAATTAAATTTCCAATACATAATGTATATAGTATATAAACATAGAACTGAATTGAATAGATCGGCCCGATTGTCACCGATACCCGATACAGCTATATTCAGTATATAGTCAGTATTGGCCAAATATCCGATCCAGTATTGGTATCTGTGCGTCCCTATATGGTACGTTTACATATGATCTCACTCTGTGTCACAGGCCCTGGTCATAAGCATCACTGACAATAAGTCACTAACACTGGATTTAAATATAATCAATGTCTATACCCTAGAAAGAGATTAATGGCTGTTCTAATCAACATGCATACAGTATATGCAGAGGATAATGAAAAATGCAATGAGAATTATGGATCTCAGAGCTCTGACATAATAAGAGCCATCATCTTCTAAGTAAACATGTGGTCAGTAGGTGTCTGTGACAGGGGCGGTTTCATCCATAACAGGAGCTGTGATTACTCTTTCCCAGCTTGTCTATAAATTAACTCTTTTTTGACCAGACGAAAATGAAAACATCTCGGCATGCATCAACAGCAACACAAATCAATAAAGAAGATTATGGCAAAAAATTATTGAACATGATGAACAATTTACATACAAATCCAATAAAAGGATCTCCAGATGTTGAGCGTCAGGGAGTGTGGGTGTTAAAATACTGCGAGATTGAACGATAATAACGTTAACTTTCTGTGAAAATAGCAGCTTCTCATCATTACAACTTTACTGTATTTTATGGGTGCAGAAACACTGACTCAAACAATAAAGTAAAAGACTAAAACTAAAAGAAAGCATAATGAGGGGTTTTCAAAGGCATATTTGTAAAATGTCTGTGAGGTTTGTGTAATCTGTGAAGGTTTTCACATCAGAATACATTTTTAGCAATTCAATTCTGAGGTAAATGTATCATGATGAATAGGCAAAGAACTAAAACCTCACAATATCAAAAATCTAAAATCAAATATGAATCTGTGCACCAAATATTAACCCTAACTCATATGACAAATGTTTTCCAGTTGACTGTGAGATTAATACTGCTTCTCATAATTTGAATGTGGCACATTATTACCCTCGGCAAGTCTGCGTCTTTATGGTGAACAAAATGTAATAAAGGAATACAAACTTTAAAGGGATAGTTCAGGTGTTTTGAAGTGGGGTTGTATGAGGTACTTATCCACAGTCAGTGTATTACCTACAGTAGATGACAGTCGGCATGCCAGTTTGGAGAAACAGACAGGAGTACCGACACGGGAGCAAAGCAATGTACTGCTGTGGACGGGTACGGCAGCAACACATAATCTACACACCTAAAAGAAAGGCCCACCTAAAAAAAAAATCAATATCAGTTTAAGTGTACACTATATTTAGAATATTTTCACCGCTTTATCTTGCTGTCAGACAGCCCTTTCCAATGGGGAACTGAAAGTAAAACTTATCTATGCTCTCTTCAAGGCCACCAACTTGACAAAAACAATATGCAGTAGCTACGTTTCACTTGGACTTTCATGTTGGAAAACATTCTAAATAGGGTGTACACCTAAATATACTTAATATTGCATTGCTTTGCTCCCGTGTTGTAACTCTTGTCAGTTTCTCCAAACTGGAGCGTACCAGCCGTCTAGGTAATACACTGACTATGGATAAATACCTCATACAACCCCACCTCAAAACACCAAAACTATTCCTTTAAGTCTATGGTAAATGGTTAATGGACTTGCATTTATATAATCGTTTTTCTAGTCTTCCAACCCCTCACCGCTTTACACTACATGTCAGCATTCACCCATTCACACACACATTCATACACTGATGGCAGAGGCTGCCATACAAGGTGCCAACATTGCCCAGAAATACTCATTCACACACCGATGGCTAAGCCTTCGGGAGCAATTTGGGGTTAAGTGTCTTGCTCAAGGACACTTCGACATGTGACCAGAATAGCCAGGGATCGAACCACGACCTTCTGATTGGTGGACGACCCGCTCTACCCACACCTAAGTCGAATAGTGGCAAAACAAAAACATTCAGCTTCTCTCACTGTTTCTCTATTCAGAAACAACGGTTGTACTCTAAACACAAAAGCAATTGTGAAGACAGTAACCGTGCTCATGTGAGGATAACAAGCCTTGGCGAAGCTTCTTATTCTGCGAATACACAGAGAGGTCATCATAGCCCAGAGATGTCAACATAATTGGCATCTAGAGCTGTTCAAGAGCAACGTGTCAGGTTGATGTGGCCCAGAATGGGGCTGCAGGCCTGTTTGTATGAGGATAACAATCATGGAGCTTTCCATGGAGGTATTGGGTCTGTTTGAATGGTAATCAGTGAAAGTCTAGTGTTTTGTTTTGGCTTTTTTTTCTTTGGAGTTTTGTTATTGATGCTCTGCAAGAAAACACTTGGCAACAGTGTCACCAGATATTTGTCAGTGAATCATGGCACCACAAACTAACGTAATCATGGACTGTTTGATTACTGACACCATGCCTTCAGACATTAATGTCTACAATGTAGAAATAAGTTGTATTTATATAGCATCCTGCTTTAGGAATAGAGACAAAACAGATATTATACAGGTTATGTAAAAAAAAAAAAAAAAACAGAGGTTTTTCCTGCTGTAAGAAGATACAGTGCCGTTTAGAGTGAATTAGGTCCTCTTGTGAAGACCACATGATGCTTCCATAGAAAAATGGAAATAAAATGCAAATGAGCTGCTGATCATGCGAAAAATAAGTGAATCAAATTCATCATTCATCATTCAACTGCAAGAAATCTATTTTCCATTAACATTTTTTGCTTTTATAAGATTCAAGGCTACATAACTTGAAATACCGTCTGTAATGTGGTCCTTTTTAGTTACATTACTCCACAGCCACGACCAAATACTCAGCTAAACCACACAAAGAACACAGCACAACTTATTCCTACACTACCCCAATTTATCTTTGAATTTCATCTAACAAAGCTGTAATTCAATTCATACTGGTCCAAATGTTGCATTCAAGGTCACCAAGCTTTTTCTGCAATCATCAGGTTGAGCAGCAAAACATCTGAGAGACACATCTGTTTCATCCCTCAGTAGCTTTTCACTTGTCAGTGCTTTTCATGTTGAAAAAAGCAGTGTCATTGTTCTCTCCAATTTGGCTCACAAAAAAAAGGTTGCTCTTTTTTCTTTTTTACACAGCTGGAGGCACGAAACATCAAATTCAGGTCAGGCAGTTGGGCAGTCACCTAGCTTTTATGGCAACTGTAAATGAGTGCAGCTTGTGTGTCAAAAACCTTGTTCGTGACGCTAATTGCTACATCTGCACTGTGTCGCGGACAGTTCAGCTTCTAAAAATGCGTGTTTAAACAGTGCAAGTTGTTATATCCATTATTAGATTCATGAGAGAGTTTGCACTTTAGTGCTTTCTCCTGTTAGGTGCAGCAGTGTGTTGGTTTTATTGGGGGCGAGAGAGCTGTCACTTTTCAGCACTAAGGACAGTCATTATAGCACTGCTCTACTCTATGTCTATGTCAACATTCACATCTTTTGGTGCCTTGCACATTATAAGATCAGTTTACCTTGGGTAAGATATAGCCTATACATAGTCAGTCACATATTGTTGCTCAATATAAGCTAATAATAATAATAATTTCTCTCCATCACTGACTGTGTCTTTAGAAATCTTGATTTCAGATAGTCGTTACTGGGCAGTAGAGCTGCAGCAATTAATAGATGAATTCATTAGTTGTCCACTATTAAATTAATCGCCAACTCTTTTGATAATTGATTAATCAGTTTGAGTAAAAGAAAAAAGAAAAAAAAAGTTCCGGTATAATAATATACAATATTATTGCCTTTTTTTGGAAGGTTACTTCATTTATCCTGATTTTAGTGCTATATAAATAAGCTTTATTGTTAGGATATTATTAGGTATATTTTAACTTTTTAAATGACAAAAATTAGTTTTAAAACAAAAATATGTATTTGTTAAATGCAGGACACAGAGGGACAATGGGGTACAGTGTTTTTGTGCTTTGGTTGCATCTGATTGCTAGAATACTGAATATGGGTCCAACAAACCCAGGTCTTTCAAGCGGAAAACCCGTGATCGAGACCAGTGTTTTGTTTTGCAAGTTAGGGACGTTTGTCACGTGTTTTACGTACCGACATGTATTACTTCGTACCATATGTTTTTTACTTAGTTTACATACTTATTTTAAGCTGAACCATGATGTTTTCCGAAAACCTAACTGAGTGTTTTTGTCGCCTAAACCTAAGTGAGTGGTTTTGTTGCCCACTGCTGGTACTGCATATTCATACGCACCTGTAATATTCACTTCTCTGTGAGGCAAAACGTGACACTGACACACTGTCCTGTGGTGGACAGGCAGGTTTATTACATGCTTTGGAGTGATATCGGGTTGCAATATTGCGACAGCCCTACCAACAACATTTATAAAGTTGTTCTTTAGACTAAAATTGTCTTTGGTTCAGAGCTGAACTCCACAAAACATTCTCCCCATTTATCAAACCACAAACTACAGGTATAAAAAAGTATTAGGAATTAGGAAGTATTAGGATCTAATTATGACATGACAACTTCAGAACACTGTTGTGTTTTATGATGCCAGTCTAATGCAGAATTAACACCACAAACGGCCGCTCAAGTCCGTCAAACAATCACAGTAACCTCTCAATTGTCATTCCCTGATGATGACCCAATATAAATTATGAATATGAATGCACTGAGTGCCTTCATTACAACAAACTCACAAATGTTAATAGCTTTTGCCATCCAATCACAAAGCTCATTTCGGTTAATGGATCTCATCTCTTGCTTCATGAATGTTTGAATGAAAAATAGCTACATCATCATTTTCAGTTGTGATATTGGAGGGAGAGGAATCAATATTTGATTCAAATAGATGTAAGAAAACATATACTTTACATTTTTTTTTTTTTTTTACATCTGAAGAACTCTGGCTGCATATAAATTGATATTTAAAGGTGAGGTGAAAAAGGAAGGCACGAGACTATACCCTGCAGCATAATGGAAAACATAAACATACTGGTATTATTTATAATGTCAGGTAGGCATACGCACCCCTAAGGCTAGATAGGGAGAGGAGGTGAAACGTGCTTTTACATATAATTTTATATCAGTTTGAATTTAGACAAAACAGAACAATCAAAAGTTTCTTTGTTTTTATAAACTTCATTTCCTTTTCACTATATGATCAACCTAACCTTGACTGTCCTCTCAGAAACTGTAACAGTTCCACTCCCCGTCTGTATCCTCCTTCACAGCTCACTGAAGGTTATTAGTACATTTTCTTTACCTTTCTCTCAGCTAAACCCTTGCCAGCTGTGTAGTGAGATAAGGGCCGAGTATCTAAAAATAACCCGCTCATTCGGGGGTACAGAGCATGCCATGTCATTCAAGGTTCTCCTTTGTGCCCCAATACAAACATCTTGAGATAGCATGTTGAAAACTGTATAAGATAGCATCACGTCCTCTGTCTTCCTCACTGGCTTCCTTCCTTTTCTTTTTAATTTGACGTTTACTCACTTCCTTTTCTTTTTCACCTTCCTCCTACTACTCGCTTGCCATTCTTCATTCTCCTCTATCTCTTCCCATTTCCACCCCACTATCACATTGTTAAGATATATTTATATCATATATCATGTTCTTTTTCTTTTGTTCTTCTTGACTTTCCCTCATACATTTCACATCATCTCCCCTCTTCACTTCTCCTCCCTTTGTCTACCTTAGCATTCAATCACACGAACGCACCCTCGCACACTCATCTGAGTCTCGGCGCCTCCGCTCCAAGGCCACTCTGCTAACAGCCTACTCTCTCGAAGGAAGATGAAAAATGAAATTTAGGAAAAAATGTCATGGACAACTTCAGATATATGTAAAACAAGCAACCAAACAGTGTTACCAAACAAGACAACTTGAAAAGCAGTATGTTTAAAAGGTGCTAAATGTGTCGATTTGTGGTTCCTTAAAACACAATTTCCTGTTGTTTCTTGTCACAGAAAAAAGTTGGCATCCTCTGTCAAACACACACCAGCAGCTCCGTCTCTGCATTTGATGTGGAAAGCAAGAAGAGAGATCAAAGTCGGTAACAGCTCTTGATTACAGCCGAAAGACTTCGGCAAGTAAACTGACATGAAACAAAATCCAACCCAGTTGCAAAACATTTACAGGGCTGCTAGTCTTCCTCGCCAATAGTTTTGTTTATAGGACAGAATCACAATTAAAGGACCACTAAGTGATTTGGGGTAAAAAAGAGAAGACACTTTAACAGATTTATTATAAAACAAAGTACAGGTCCCACTGTCTGACAGTCGCCATGCTTACTGCTATGTTCAGACATGTGTGAAGTAAAGCAGTCAATCGCTTAAAATATTTAATCGCGATTAATTGCATGATTGTCAATAGTTAATCACAATTAATCGCATATTAATCGCTTATTTTGTATCTGTTCAAAATGTACCTTAAAAGGGAGATTTGTCAAGTATTTAATACCCTTGTCAACATGGGGGTGGGCAAATATGCTTGCTTTATGCAACTGTATGTTTATATTCATTATTGAAAATCAATTAACGACCCAAAACAAAGACAAATATTATCCAGTATCTTCACGCTACACTTTAAAAACTGAGTCCAAACAACTGCAAGTTAATGCTTTAAAGAATTTAGTGGCCTTAAAACTAATTTGCGTTAACGCATTATCATCTTGTTGACATTGAAAGCCCCAGTTTGAAGAGAACATTTGCAAATAAAGCTGCTGGTGTTTACTGTACAGTCTGCAGTGAGTTGCAAGTCAAGTATGAAAAACAATCATTATACCTTGCTGGCAAAAAGAAAGTCCTGAACAATTAAAGCTAGAAAGAGAAAACTAGATGAAAGAAAAAAAAAAATTGGAGTCCAGTGACTGCAGGAGACGAGAGTGAACAGTTCGGCCGTTTCAAGCTGGATCGCTCTGAAGATGGATAAAGGATTGTTCATTGATGCCGGAATTGCTTGTTTTCAGATGAATGTGAACATTAAAGAATTCACTAAATGAATTCAAAACTTCACAAGCTATCACACTGATGGTGTGAAACTTCAGCTGTTTTAAAAGGAAAAATCTTCAGAGAAGATCCATTGGGAAATCAGTTGGTGCACAAGTTAATTTGCAATTTCATTATTTATTTCTATAAACGTCATAGTGGTTAAAGCTGCACTTATACATTTTTTTATATTAACAATAGATTATATGACTTTGTGTAATGTTTAAGGTGTCACTCGTAGTGAGAAACCCCAAATCATTATCTGACTTCAGCTCATTGTTTTGGTTTTACGGCTCACAACTTCACTGTTTTAGTTCAGTCTCACTGCTCTCATCAGCATTGTTTCTAGCCACAGCTGAGGCCTGTACTACAAAGCAAGATTTGCGGTTAGCTAGGTAACTTCAGGGTTAACCTTGGTTTTCAGTCCTACGACGGTGGTTCACTTCTTACTGGGGTAGATCACCATAGTAACTTATGCTGAACAGCTAACCCGCTCCGGAGCAGGTTATGTTCCAGATAAGAGATCAACTCATACAAAAGCACTGCCTACTGACCAATCACAGCTCAGTGCAAGGATCGTATGGTAATATTACACAAATACCAATAAATTAAAGTCATAATCCAGGCTAAAAACAACACAGTTTTAACCGACAAATACAGGACGGAGAGCAGGCTGTATGCTGTGGGTGCTTACTGCTTTAAATTATGTTTTTATATTTTTTTTTTTACTTGCTCTCAAGTCCTTTTCTCACCGCCGGAGTCAGGGACGCAGCTAAAAGAAGGCTGAAATACTATGTCATTACCAAAGGGCATAATGAAGTGTAGTCTATTCATCCATTACACTTCTGAAAGTTCTTTATAATATCACTGCCTCATCTAGACGACTATATCTGACTTTTGAGTATTCCGTTAAATTAATAAATCTGCTAATTTATGCATTCACACATTGGCATTTTTTTCTTTTGCCAGCTGTTCTTCCTGCATTTGGCAGCTTCAACTGTGTTACTATTAGTCTGGATTATGTGTTTAACTTCTTCGTATTTGTCTAATATAGTTTGCTCTTCGTTTGTAAAATCTGCCACTCTGCCTGTCTGTCTGCAAGTCTGGTTTGATTTACAGAGTTGATAACTAGCGTCGTAGGACCACTTAGCGGCATCACATTTATTAGGGTTAGTTAAGCCAGATAACGAGAAGATACCCTGGATATGTTGAACTCGCTTCGTAGTACAGGTCTCAGGTAGCTGCTTTCAGCAAAAGAGCGCTGATAAATCCACTGTATGTTACCTGCAGAGCACCGTGCATCAGACAGGTTCTACATACAACCCATTTTCATTCACATATCTTGAGGTCAGAGGTCAAGGGAGCCCTTTGAAAATGGCCATGACAGTTTTTCCTCGCCAAAATGTATGGTGTTATTTAGCCTCCTTCACAACAAGCTAGTGTGACATGGTTGGTCCTAGCTGGTGAACATAGTGGAGCATTTAGCAGCTAAAGCGCCAGAGGTTTCCCTCAGAAGTTGGTGGAGACCAAACCAGAGCAAAAAAGAGAGTGAATATTGGACTTTGATTCATCATGTAGCCAGAAACATAACTCCAAATAAATGCAAATGTTACTCCATGTCTGCTGGATATGTAAATTAGCAATGGTTTGCCAACATCACCATAACAACTTTATAGGGTTGTATTGTCAATTTGGCATTTACAGCTTGTTCTGCTGCCCCCAAGTGAAGAAAAAAAATCTATTAATACTGCTTTGAGGAAAATTTAAATTTAATGATACCTACTCAGTGTATCCCCTATAATTGTAGCCAACGGGGAACCCCCGTCTGGCCAAAAAAAAAAAGTAATGTAAAAAATAATGCCAAATATTCACTCCAGTGTTTCCCCTATATTCAAGCAGCGGAGCACCGCCGTGAGTCCATGAACAAGGCAAGCATCTGTAGTTAGGTCATACAGGCTCAGTAGTGAACGACACGCTAACGTGCCAACAGATTCTGTGTCTTTTTGCTGAGCGAGGCACGGGAATATTTGGTTAAAACAAATCGATGATGGGGCGCCCCAATGGTCCAAATCCCTCTCCTTTGTCGAGTGAGCGATGCGATGCGACGGTCTCCGTTTAAAAAAATAGCGATTTAAATGCTACATTGATTTCAGCAACCAGTCATATGGTAACTTTGGAGGCTTTGGTTTTGTGTGCTCTGGTTAATTTTGTATGCAGTTAACATACCAGTCATTATTTTGTTTTAATAAAAACTCAACTCCTGGCATTTGCTCCTGGTGTCCTTCACTACTGTTTTGAAGAAGGAAATTACGTGAGTAACAAGCGAACCAGCTTTAAAGGTGACATATTTTCTTAAATAAGTGCTGTGTTGTGGATCTAATTTATGCCAACGTGAAGAGTGGTTCATGTGGATTTTGAGAAGTGACTAATAAATATTTATCAGACACCATAACCGTCTGACAAGCAGGTCTGACGGAGAATAATGGCGCCTCAAAGCATTGATTATATTGAACTTTGTATACAGAAAATGCTCCATAAGATGTTTTGGGATTAGACTTGTCATGCTGGAATGCTCTTTGTTGCTTTAATGAAATGTGTGTGTGGTATTTAATTGATCATTGTAAGTCAACACATCCATAACTCACCTTGGAAAAATTGCTTTATCACCATAAAAAGAAGATGATACCACTTGTATAGTGCTCTAAGGGAGACTTGTTTGCCAAAAATACATCAGCCCGCGAGACTGAACTGAGGCCAGAGTATTGCAATATTTTTTGTGCCGCTATCCGAGCTACTGCTGTCAGTGAGACCACTGTGTCAACATCAGGGTTCATGCAGAGGCAGGCACCCGAATTGATGATTTGACAGGTGATTTTTGTGCACATGTTGCACTGCTGCTCGACCCAAAAAGGGTAACTGACGGCAGTACTGATGCAGGTCACTGTCAATAAAAAGCGTTGCAGCCATATCATCTGAGAGAGCACATGATACACTGGGATAAAGCGTTCGTCATTTTACCACACCAGTCAGAGAGAGAGAGGGAAATAGCGAGAAAGAACAGAGGTCGTTAAGCTTTCCAGACACCACTATCCTTTGCAAGTTTAATTCTTTTTAAATGAGTTTAGGTGTTAAATGAACCCATGTTGGAGCTAAATTAAATTCCACAGCTATCATTAGAAAGGTTTCTATTAAAGAGCCCTGTGTTGGGAAATTGGCTCCAAGAGCATATTGGCCCGATAAAGGCAGGAATATTTCTAATTTCCTACAAGCTGCACTCGTTTTGACCCCAGGGGTTCAGCAAGGAAGCAAAATAGCCCATTAATTCTATCTGAAAGCAGGCTGCCATAGAAAAGCAGCACAATATGCAACCTCTGGTGATTTGTGCATTCCCACTTACAAAACTATGCGGCTTGACATCCCAGTTCTGTTCCAGCGCGGTGCAAAGATCCTGAATTATTAACAAAACAATGTAAGTCATTCCAGAATTAATTGGCCATCAAAACGCCTCACTTCTGTTACCAATTATCCATTATTAACTGTAAACACATTACATGCAGCACACAAATACTAGGGAAATAGAAAATCATTTGCATATCAAGCAGATCAAAAGACAAACACACATCAATCCATTTTTTCTCACAAAATGAGATACAACATTTTGATGTAAGGCAAAGCATACTTTAGATATCACATACGCTTTAAAACCTAAAATACTCAAACAGACTATTGATTAACTCCCAACATGAGCTGCTTTGTTCTAGCCAGTGTTAATTAATCCCTTTACTGAGAGCCGGGTGTCGAGCTAAGAACGCAGTTAAGAATTCCTTTCATCAAATCCAAGTTTGAGATTATTGCTTCCTTTGTTGTCACCAACCTCACTGCTCCACACTTTTATTGTAGTTTCCCTGTGCCATGGAGATCAATGGACAAGTTAGACGATTCACTTTATTTACTAAAATGAGGATTATTGAGGAACACAAACTTCAAAACACAGATCTCAGCTTATCAGTTGTTGAAAGATGCCAGTTTCCAAAAGTTCAAATTAAACGGCAGCAATGTTGTCTGTGTCTGTGTGTCTCTATGTGGATGCATATTTGACTGCATTTAAGCCAGGGCTGTCAGTCGATTCAAATATTTAATCAGGATTAATTGCATGATTCTCCATAGTTAATTGCAAATTAATCACACATTTTTTCTCTGCTTAAAATGTACCTTAAATGGAGATTTGTCAATATACTCTTATCAACATCGGAGTGGGCAAATATGCTTGTTTTATATATATGTATGTATATATTTATTATTGAAAATCAATTAACAACACAAAACAGTGACAAATATTGTCCAGAAACCCTCAGAGGTACTGCATTTAACATAAAAATATGCTCAAATCATAACATGGCAAACTGCAGCCCAACAGGCAACAACAGCTGTCAGTGTGTCAGTGTGCTGACTTGACTATCACTTACCCAAAACTGCATGTAATTATCATAAAGTGGGCATAACTGTAGAGGAGACTCGTGGGTACCTATAGAACCCATTTTCATTCACATATCTTGAGGTCAGAGGTCAAGGGACCCCATTGAAAATTGCCATGACCAAAATTTAGCGCAGGTTTGGAGCGTAATCTACATAATCGTGAACCAGGTTAAAGAGCGACAAATGCTGTGTATTGAGGAGGTTGGGGTGGTTGGGTGGACTTTTCGGTCAGGAGATCGGTGCTCGTATGCAGTGTGAAACAACAAGTCAACGTTGATTTGTCACGTAACTTACGTACTTAAGTAACGCCACTTCTGTAGTTATTTTAACCCAAACCATGATCATTTCCTAAACCTAACCAAGTTGTTTCCTATGAAGACGGCAGGATGTAAGCAGAAATTGACAAATGTTGCTGGACATTCATATGAAAACTCACAAATTAGTTGCAGCATGTGCATACAGTAGGCTCATGAATGCGTTTCATGAATGTGGAAACTGTAACAAAACTGAATCAAGAGTCAAAGAAAGAAAGTTCTGTTTTTGTTTAACCCTAACCCTCTCACTCCACTTCGCCTCTTCCTTCTCATTTTGACCCATCCTTCTTGTGAAGCCGACTCATCTGACCTCCCTCTTTGGCCCCTGGGCCAAGTCCACATAGACTAATAGAGATGTTGAGCAGAGAACGCAGAGGGGAGCGAGCTAAAAGTCTCTCTGAAGAAAGAAGCAGATTATATATAGCCACTGATTAAGGCAGAGATGGGAACATGACCTACATGCATAACAACATTTTCTCTCACTTTCTGCTAGCCTCCGTCCAGGACCAGGACTCTACAACTGGGAGAATCACTCTAATTATAACACCAGAGTCAGATTCCAATGCACACCTCATTAATATTTCTTTCATTATTGGGTTAATAATGTTTTTAGAGGCGTGGGAGACTTGGGAGAGCCGGTGGCGAGCCAGCGAACCTTCGCTTCCAGTGCACCTGTCACGCAGGTAAAAAACGACCATCCATTTTGCCTGAATCGTGTATCAGATTATAGTTAAAACAGATAACTCCCTTTCAAACACGAAGCCTGTTCTCAAAATAGCTGTTCCCCTGGGAGACTCACGGGGGATGAGGGGAGGAAGGGTGAGAGAAAGAGAGAGAGAGAGAGAGAGAGAGAGAGGGCTTTTTCCTTCCTCATCAATCTTTTGGATCCTGTCCCACTGATGCCAATGACCGAGTATCCGGCCGGCTCCAACAGCGGCAAGCACAGGCAGGCAGCCGCGGGGAGCGCACCTCGCTGAGATTCAATCCAGATCCTTTTATCAGCCACCTGAGGTTGATTTAACACCCCTGTTCCTGGACAGTGAAAGCGGCTGATTATAAAGCCAGTCAGTCCTTTTCACACCCCCCCCTCCTCCTCCTCATCTCCCTCAGCTCCAGCCCATTACCCAGAACTGCTGCGCTGTCTGGGCTCACGCAGACACAGAGAGGACGCAGAGAGGCAGGACATAAAGGCGAGACAAGATCAAAGGCAATAACTATATGCATGTGTGTGTGTGTGTGTATGAATGAATCAGCATATGAATGTGTGTGTGTGCTCGTTGGGAATATATATTCATCTGATCAAAATGTTGACAGGCTTGACTGTCAGCTGTCAAGACGTTTATTGTTGCAGAATGTCTTCTCAAGTGCGTATATATTTTTTTACGTTCTATGGCACATAAAGATATCCGTTTTCAAAGCCTATAAATTGATGACTTATTAATGTGTGTGTTTGTGAGTGTGTGTATTTCTGTCAGAGGCCACATTTGGACACAGATAATGGACTACACACCCATTCAATGGGGATGGCTTCTCTTAACTACCTTGCTGAGGAGTTGGAGGTGTGCAGCCTGTCGCTTCACACTCTTAATCCAACAGCTCTGTGGCCGTTTCTTTATATTCTACTACTCCCTGCTATATTTAAACCTGGTCCACCGTCAAACAGCCAAAATGCCCACGCCTTGTTTTGTAAATGCATTTTGATAACCGGTCATTGTGACAAATACATGACTGCTTCACAATAAAAGCCACCTTGTGTTTCGCCCAGTGGGAAACCTCCGGGTCTGAAAAGTGAAGCCAATGCAGAAGTGCCTTAAACTTGCATTCTTCCTAATAGCCAGCAGGGGGCGACTCCTCTGGTTGCAAAAAGAAGTCTGATTGTATAGAAGTCTATGAGAAAATTACCCTACTTCTCACTTTATGAATTCAGTAAGCATTGTAAACATGAGTTTATGGTCTCAATCGCATGTTTCAAGTCTTATTCAACACGTCATGATGTTCATTTTGTAATGACATAATTTAGTAATGGCTACCTTTACTGTTACCTTTACCTTTATATACTTTACATACTGTTTTACAACTGTTAGACCTCTAACACAGAGGTCATTACTTCTCTATTACTTCTCTATACGTACTACATTTCTGTCTACACTTCGGTATTCATATTGAGAGTGATGAGAGTGATGATATTTCCTCTTTTATATATTCATATTTTATGAGCATTGTTGAAGGAACCTGAGACCAAAGATTTTCATTGCCAATGACTGCTTTGCTGGAAGTGACAAATGACAAATAAAGAACCTTGAACGTTGTGACTGACAGGTTGCTACCACATGACCATATGTGAATGGAGTTGGTTGCCATAATTGTTTCTGCTTGGATTGCATTATGGGATCCAGTGTTTGCTAGACTGGGGACTTTAAGTCCAAATATCTCGATCCCTGCTGCATCAATTTTGACTATCCTTTTCAACTCTGTCTCTCATAAGCCCCAACTTTATTATAGTCCAATACTAAATTGGTGGAGTATCTCTTTAAGTTGGGTTAGACAAAGGTTAAAGTAATGTTTCAGTTTGGTGATGCATCAGCTGGGGTTTGGGTATCAATGATGGATAGACAATGCAAAGTGTTCTACAGCAAATTAGTGTGAATGTGTTTGTTGCCAAATGCTTTGGATTTATATCAAAACATAATATAAATAAAATATTTAAAAGAAATATGGTGGTGAGCCAAAAACATACTCTAGCGTCTTGTGTACATCAATAACAAATTTGATGAAAGCTTGCAGGTTTAAGGAAGCAAAAACTGAATCGGATATAATCACTGGGATTTGTTTTATGTACTGTACTGTATGTATGTACAGCAGTTCTGAGATTTTTCTCCCCCTGTGGCTTTTTATGTACATTGACAGATGGGATATTGGTGACCTCATCACCTGAGCATATGTCCCTTCAGCAGGTGAACAGGTCGACAAGCGACAGGCAGGAGGGAACACTGACTCATGAGAAGCTGCTGGCTGTACACTTGCAGTTGTAATTATGCACAGATTAGCCTTTCTTACTGCACATTAAAAAGGAAGTCGGGGGCACATACTGCACTAAGCACCAGTACGCTATTTGAATATATATTTTATTTTCACCTACATGCTTTTGTTGTATTTGCGTGGGCTGGAGTTCTGCATAACAAAGACGGTACGCGTTTGTTTCTGTCTTTTACATATTTATTCTAAGTTTGTGGGGGGGACGCCTGTAATTTTGGTTGTTTGGATCAAAGGAGGTTACAGCGCATGGTGCTGCAAACAGCTGAATACTGTGTAGGTCATATTCAGATTGTCAGTACAGAAACTGATAAAAAATGATACCCGTTTCTTAAATGCCAATTTAAAATATCCCTATTGATTTTTGTGTGTTTAAAATCCCAAACATTCTGAACTTTCCTCTTGTTTATCGCCATTTGCACTCTGGGTCTCAAAGAAATGTGGTCACTTCGTGTTTGGAAAAGCAGAAAACAGATCTTTGCCCCAGAAGAGCACAGAAAGTCTGAACATGCACCCGATTTGACTGTTATCAGGCCATTAAATAGGCATTATCAGTCACCATAAGCACCATAGATGTGGGTCAATAGGGGCCTACTACATTTTAAAAGTAAGAGTGAAACTTAAAAGCAATATGATCTAACATGTTGTAAAACTGAATAAAAAGTTACGTTTGAACACAAACAGAAAGGCTGCTTTAGCTTTAGGCAATGAAACTACAACTTATTTAGGGTTAGGCAAAAAAAACAGTTAAGTTTAGGGAAAAATGTCATGTTTGGGTTCAAATAACTACAAACACAAAGTCAACTACACATTGTTGGTTTCACACAGGATGCAAACTCCGGTCTCCTGGGCGAAAATACTGTGTTTTGTGTCCTATCTATCGTCATCGTCCCCGATTTCCACCACTTATGGAGTTTCACCCTGTCTATGGTGCAGCAGTTGACTTCCGTGCCTGCTCCTGTCATAATTACTATGATTGCTAGAGGTCGTTATTGTGTTCTTTTATACCTTCTTTCGGTGATCTACCATGTCAATAGATGATAAAACCTACTAGTGGGTGTAGTAGGCCCCTACTGACCCATATATATGGGGCATAAAGCGACTGGTAACGCCTATTTAATAGCCTGACAACAGTCTAATCGGCTGGAACATAGAGTATTGTATTTTCTTCGATTTGATTTTGGCTCTTAGATATTTGATCTGTTACATAACTATGTCTATAACAACATCTGCTGGGCTTTACCATTTTCAATAAAGGTAGACCTGTGTGGCGGTTTAGAGAGAATATGCCGATTTTGAACACACGTAATGATTATGGGAGCCTTGAACATGCATCAATTGAGACTTTTCCTGACTGTAACTGACTGTCCTTGGTTAGCTACAGTATGAGGATCAGTATTGTCGGAGCTGTAGATAGACTCTCAGTGCTGCTGCCTATTGTGTGTCGGACATAATGGCTCCACGCTCTAACACATTGTTCAGGGTTCACAATTTACATAATGCTTTCACCTTGGCATTTCCATCTATCCTTTTGAATGTGTGATACAAAAGATGCTCTTATAACACTTACAACACACACACACACATACATACAGTACACAAATACAGTAGCACAGGTAAGGTCAGGCAGCCTTTTAAGCTTTTATGCTAGAGGTACTAATAGAGCTATTCTGGTCTGGTTATCAATGCCTGACTTTTCATTTGGTTTCCATTTCTTTGACACCCTGATTATAACCTGAAGAATAAATGACTGAAATAATACTGTTATGTCACCTTAAAAAAGGAGAGATTGTTTCAAGTCTGCCAGCCAAACATGACAATCACAATAGGGAGGAAACTAAACATACTTTGTTTGAAAAAAAAAAAAGCCACAAGGTCACATCATTAGATATCTTGTTATGGGTCAAATGAGGTGCAGCATGACAGCCCACACATACGCCTGTCTATTATTCTTAGTCACTGAGCAGATCCCTCTCAATAACGAACACAGCAGAAAATAGAGAGCTTTTGACACAATACTAACAGGTTTTAAAGCTCTCAGACAGCAGTCCTACTTGGAGAGATAAATCAGTTAAAAAAAGTGTCTTCAACGATATTTTATCTTACATTTTCTTGGCGATGTACATCCTCAATAATTGTTAAAGGATAGGTTCATATTTTTCAAGCCTCAAAGGTTCTAAACGCAAGATTGGGATCATTTTTATTGCCTGTGCACGGCTCTCAACATGGCGACAACTGAGCCAGCGGCTCGTAGCTAACGGCGCTAACAGTCAAAACCACGTCTACACTGCTGACAGAGCAATAAGTTTTAATCTGAGGGGGAACCGGAGGGTTGGTGCTACGCTTCCGCGACAATGCCGGAAACAGCGTTATCAGCTGTAACCGCTGAATGAGAGCAGAGCAGAGCGGCGGCCAGTGGGGAACACTCATATGCACTAAAATGCACTAAAAGCATGGGCGGCTGGCCTGGCTATGTCAAACAAAGCACGGAGTAGATCGGATTACAACACACACAGAGTGACTTCATTCTCTGCTCAGGTAGACATTACCCCTCTATATCTTTACATAGCAAATAATTGTTTGCTGCTATATTAATGCTTTGGATATCATATAGAGAACCTTTAAAGTTATAATCCTCGAGATTTCAGTCCTAGTTAGCAATTAAAATCCAGTGCAGATAGGGCGGACTTCGCCACTGACAATTAAGAGTGGTATGGATATAGAATGTAAATGTATTGAATGGCTATTGCAGAATAAGTGATGATCATAAATAGTATCAAACATGGGGCTTTTAATTTTTAAACAATACTAACATAATGTTGTGTACATGGAGTTAATATAATTGTTCCTACTGTACAAAGCCCTTTACTAACACAATATCTGTAAGTAATGGAGTTAGACAAATCAAGAGGATATCTACCAAAGCTTCAGACTTTTTGTTGCGAAATTCTGTTTTTTTGTTACCACAGATATTTTACATTGTGAAGACATCAGCTTCAGCTCATGGTGATAAGCATTTTTCACTATTCTCTAAAATTGTGTGCGCCAATCAATTAATCATAAAAACAGATTCTTTGATCTTGATTCTTAATTCATTATTTACAGCTGGAGAATGTAACTTTGAAATATAAGCATCCACTTAATTTGTCTAACTTAACTTAAGAATGCATTTTTACACAAAACAAGAACTGTGGATTCTGTCCACCATCGTGTCCACATCACTTACTTTGAATGGACAGGAGGAAGAATTACACTGACCAATAATGCTTTTAATGAACGTATGTATATGCGGGCTTTAAGAAACTTGAAAAAAATGTGAACCCATCTTCCTAAAGCTTTCCTGCCTTATCATATTGACAGTAATTCATCACCAGAATTGCATATCTATTACTCAGTTGAATTAGTGAAACCACCAACTTTATCTCTGTGTCATGCCATTATATTCCAAAAGGCAGTTTTGCATTTAAATCTACAGCATTAACTACAAAAGAGAGAGATAGAGTGAAAAAATGATTTTTAGGAACTATTCTTCCACTGTGCCTTCATAATACTTCACTCAGCCAAACTTCGGGAGCGCTTTCAAGTTCACCCTGCCATTCACTGCACGAATCTCAGCGAGCTTGTGTGAAAGATTAAGAGCGGAGGGGAATCGTAATAAAGGTGACAGAGGAGATCTCATGGGACACCTCGCCTCCAGGCACACAGCAGAGAGAGATCCGACTTTATAATGCAGTTAAATTAATTCTTCACAAGGCATTTCCACACTGAACGCCTGGGCCATAAATATGGTGCTTCTGGTGTGGCCCCAATTATGAGAAAAGAAATACAGAAATACAGTACAAAAAAAATGCTCTGTTCTGAAACTGAACCAGTGATCATCCAAAGATAATAAGGAGTTGTGTCATCTAAATGTCACAAGGGTGCAGAGTACGGCTGTGTATTGGCAAGAATCTGGTGAAACGATATGTATCATGATACAGGGGTTAACAATTTTTCATCTAATTCTAAGTTTAACTGTCATAGTATAAAAAAACACACCACCATATGAATGAAATCGATATTCATAAAATCTGAGTAAAGGAGAGTTCACTTTTTTTATGCACACATACATTGAGAGGGCGCATCTCTTTGCTGTAAATTAAATAAAGTATTGATTGAGTTCATCTTTACATGTAAGCTATTAATTAAAAGTTGATACATTGTTTTTTGAGAATTGATACAGATTCACAAAACTAGGGCTGTCAATCGCTTGAAATATTTAAATCGCGAATAACACATGGTTGTCCATGATTAATCGCAAATGAATCACATTTTTTTATCTGTTCAAAATGTACCTTAAAAGGGAGATTTGTCAGGTATTTAATACTCTTATCAACATGGGAGTGGATATAATAAATAGGCTTAGCTGACCTGCTCCTTTTTCTTTCCCTGATGATTTCTCACGTTTCTTGGATGCTGCTGCCTGACCACAAGGAAAGTACAAGCTGTCACTGTCTTGTTGAACAGACCTCAATTAAGTTAATCAACTTTACTTAGCACATAAATTAGCTAGCTAGCTAACATAATCATTCACTATCATGGTTGAAGCCGGGCATTGCCGGCCAGCCTGGACCCGCCGGTGGTGACGGTTGGCTCGGCTGGTTGGAGCCGGGTGGTGCTGGCCACCCGGGGCCCGTCAGTGATAGCTAACGACCCAGCCAGCCAAAGCCAAGCAATACCAGCCGACCGGTTCACTGTCTCTGGCGGGTCATGGTTGGCTTGCATTGCTTGGCTTTAATTTAGCTAGCCAGCTCACGTAGTCATTCACTAACCAAGATATGCTAACATTGTACTCATATTACTCTGACATGTTTATAACTATGCTAACATTACAACTGACTCGCTCTACGGTGGTGAAATGTTCAGCATGATGATTGCGAAGTTGAGGAGTATTACCTCCTTTGGCTAATACTGTAACCCCACATTCTTGCACACTGGAGCAGTATCAAGAAGTTTTTCTTGCGCAACCCGAAGAATTCCCACACTGCAGAGTTTACGTTTTGAGCAGGGCGATAAAGTGTCTCCTTTTCATTCGTCGTCATTTTAACAGAATCACAGAGACAAGACGCACGCTTGCTTATGGTGCATTTACTTTATAGTCTGTTTGTGCCGTGCGTGTATGACGTCATGTCTGCGACAAGCTTTTATTTACTGCGTGTGGGAGAACCAGGTCTTAGCTAAACCAAGAGCTGAATTGAATTAAACACGATGTATCGTGGCTGGATTATTTACACGATATTACTATTTTCATGTTTTTTAATAACGTGATTACCACAAAATCTGGTATACCGTTAACTTTGACAGCCCTACAGAAAACAAAATATCGTGATATTCAATATTTTCAGTATTTTCCTACACTCGTAGTGCAGAGGTGGAAAAAATATTTGTCATGATTACGAATAAGCTGACCAACCATAACTGTTTCTGACATCAGTGTAATTTAATCCTAACGGTTCAGCCCTGCTCTGTGTCTTTAGGTCAGGCTACAGGTTGTGCATCATTTTCTGAAAAGGCTAAAATTGAAAAGGAAAAAAAAATATTTCTAAAGCAAAACAATTATTTTAAAAAAGAAAAAACAAACACTGAATATAGCTCCTTAATAGTCCTTAGTGCACACATAAATCTGCGTGGCATCTTTTTAACACTCGATTGTATTGTGTGTATTCAACCACTGTGTCTTTATTTGGTGAACTCTAAGTGAGGCAGACAAAATGCCATGAGTGATTGTGCCGGTTGATAAATGCCACACTTTCCCACCGTTACTCACACTGGCTACCTCAAATAAGCAGTAGCCTACTGAAATATGGGGTCAGGCTGTCTTAATGCTCATTTGAAATTCATAAATGATTACATTTATTAAAAAAATCCACAAAAATGCATCTATTAACATCAGATTCTGTTGTTTTAGTTCTGTAACAAAAATACAAAAACATTGTAGATTGTTCTGTAGCAGAAGGGAAGATAAAGGACGCTTACAGTGTGTACATGCACCTGTCTGTGTGTGTGTGTATTACTCACCCCAGCGTCGTCATGGTGACAATAGTGTACCAGAAGGAAGCTGGGATGCTGGTGAACTTGCTGGAGCTGGAGCCCTTCTCTGCGTAGAACATGACCGTGGCGAAGATGATGATGGCCATGGTGAGCGAGAAGAGGAGGAAGCCCAGCTCTGAAGCACAACTCTTTAGCGTATAACCCAGGATCCGCAGGCCCTGCGAGTGGCGGGAGAACTTGAAGATGCGAAACACTCGAAACACCCGCAGCGTCACGAAAGCGCCGCTCACGTCCTCGTTGTTGGTCATCACCAGGCCGATGTAGTATGGCAAGATGGCCACCACGTCGATGATGCTCATCACGGAGCGCATGAAGCGGTAACGGCTGGGCGCGGCGAACAGACGCATCAGGTACTCCACCGTGAATATCATGACGCAGGCGGTGTCCATGCAGAAGAACGCCACCGTGTAGCGTTCACCGCACGGCATGTCTTTCTGGTTGGCGGTGGAGCCGCAGGGCACCGTCTCTACCACGTTGGTGATGACCGAGATGGCGATGAAGAAGCCAGTGACGTAGTAGAAGACCAGGGCCATGGTGGAGGTGTGGGGGTTCTCGAAAGCACGCCACATTGTCTCCCTGAAGTTCATGTGGGGCAGCTTCATGTCCTTGTTCTCTTCCTGGTCGTCCTGCAGCCGCTCTAAGTTCTCCCTCTTCCTGTCCTTGTACTCTTCGTAGCAACAGTCACCGATGATCTCAGGGATGATGCCGAAGAAGATCAACTCCTCGTCGTAGGCCGAGATGCACTCGTGGCGGGGGTAGTGGAGCTTCCCTGTCCGGTAGAAGTTGAGGATGCTTCTGAAGGCGTCGGGATCCCGGTCAAAGAAGTACTCCTTGATTTCCTCGTTGTAAAAGAAGTCCTTTTCAGAGCTGCCCAGCAAGGTGTCAGGGTAGCGGTCCAGAGTGGTTCTCCAGGTTTGAAAGCGGCGGCCGCTGACGTTGAGGATGATCAGCTCGTCCTGTCTCTTGCTGTTGTCCATCGGTGCAACAGGCATAGGGCAGTTGGCAACGGGCATCCAGCCAATGGCTGCCGCCCTGGCAAAGGGGAGCCACGCTGCTACTCCTGTCGCCATCGTGAAGTCTTCAAAGAAGTCCTCAGAGCCGACTCTCCTCAAGATCAACTAACATCTGAGGGTTATATCACAACAAAAAAGATTAGACATCAAGCTGAAAACAGCAGCACACTAGATGATCAACCAAATTATCAGTGTTTGCCATCATGGCACTAAAAGAAGCAGCATGAAGCTCGTGACATTTTGAGTTCCAAATGAGCTTTCCTCTCCTCTTTATTCAATTTCCAGTCACTCTCCCCTGCTTTCAGTCCAAATCCACCAGAATCAACCCAAAATGTCATCCAATTTCCAGGACAAAGCTGATAAATGGCAACAACTAAAAAGCACAAGTGCCGGGCACCTGGACGGGCGGGTATAAAGGTGAAGTCTAATCTCAGTTCAGCTCTGTTTCAGGGTTTGACGTCTCAACGTAAAGATAATATGGAATTCATACTCCATTATTTAGGGTTATTAAACCCTGAAACAGTTTGCTCACACTGGGACTGATACCAATTTTGTTGCATTTGTGGGCCAGATCACTTTTTGTTTTGGACCCGAGCACACACACATGCTCAAGATATATAGAATAACTACAGTTAGATGTGAAGTGAATAATACAATGTGGTTAATCCGTTAAACTAAAAAAAGCAGTAAAGTCACAATCTGCCCTGAGTATAGCATCATTGACTGAGACAGGCTGACTGTCTGCACTGCACAAACCTGTTGCATCGGAATAAAGAGGCTCCAGATTGATCTAACTGGAGATATTATTAAACCATTTTTATGGTATTTTTTATTTATAATTTAAAATATGATTGACCTGAAATCCATTTAGAAAAAAATATTATTATGATGTGGAAAAATACATGCCTGTTTACTCTTCTTTTTTTTTTTTTTTTTTTAAACACTGTACATCATAGCCTACATTTGGTAGGTCTACCTTAAATTACTTCCATGCACGTAGCTGACTAACTTCAACACGAAATGCATTTGTTCACCTAACAAAATGTTTAGACGCACCTCAACATATACTAAAACAGAAATGCAGAGAATGGAGTGAAATGGAGCAAAGACACTCACCGATAAAAGTGGAGGGGGGACGAAATCCCAACTCTTCCAAACAAAGATTAGACTTTCTGTAAAGAACGAGTCCTCAGTTATTACAAGTGAGAGAAGAAGAAGAGCTCGGATCCATCCAGCGGGATGAAGCAGCGAGCAGCAGCATCACCTCTCTTCCTCTCCTCTCCTCCTCCTCCTCCTCCTCTCCTCCTCCTCGTTGCTCGTCGGACTCCGGCACCGAGCAGAGCGCACAAAGACGCGGGTGATGGAGCAGAATGAACCGGTCTGAGGGATCACAGGACTCAGGTTATATAGCGGGATTTGTGGACGTCTCTTATGGTTTTGGTTCTTGTTTTTTGTTTTTTACATCCTGGCGTCTTTGTTTTTTCCCGTCAGTGTTTGGAAAGTGAATTGTGATGGAGAGGCGCAACGCGCTTCCTCTTTCCTCCAGCAGCACAAAGTACAATGTGCGTCTCTCTCTCTTTCTGTCTCTCTCTCTGTGTGTGTGTGTGTGTATGTGTGTGTGTGTGTGTGTGCCAGCTCTGTGTCATCAGCCCTCCTTCCCTCTGCCTCACTTTACCATCAGATGTGACACACTCACCCTGTCACTTTGGCTGCATGCAATACTGTGCTGCTGCATTTCTAACTAAAGCAGAGAATACTACTGTATTGTAATGGTGGGGACATGGACACTACTGTATATAGTAAACTCACTATAGTGCACTTGGATATTAGAGTGAGTTAAGTACCAAAAGGATGCAGAGTAAGCCCTAACTTGTAAACTAATACTTTATGAAGGATAATATTAACACTTTGTCCCTCATAACAACATTATTCCCATTTTCCAGAAGGTTTTTTTTTAACAAGGCCGGATTAAACTTCTTGAGGGGCTCAGGGCAAAAATGAGCAACTGGGCCCCTATAACCCCCACCCCCCCCAACTCATCTCTACTCTGTGAATGTAGAGTGTACATGTACAGTTTTTCTACCGTATTATTTAGAATATACGCAGCAACTGAATATATGAAAACCCTCCTTTTTTTACCTATACGTATGGATGTAAGAAAATATAGAAAAAAATCGAAAATTGCAATATGATGTTTTGTGATACTGTATCGATTCTCAAAAACACTATTGATTTTCAATTAATAGTTTACATGCAAAGATGAACTCAGTCAATACTTTATTTAATTTGCAGAGATGTATCCTCTCAGTGTACACTCAAGATTTTTTGGCCTAAAAAGGTATTTAAAGTTGGTAAAACTGAAGAAATATGCTTTATTAACATTTGAGGGAATCATTTAAGTCAGTCCAGCGAACCAGAATATTTAGGCTGTTAAGGTGGACCAGCTTTTCTACTTAAAGTGGCGAGTCGCTCCTCTGAGCCGATCAGCTTTTGAGTTAATTATTAACATTTCTTTTAACCGTTTTAACTGATAGCGTTAATCGGTTAAAAAGCTTAATGTCGGTTAACGGTTAAACGGTTAATTATGGACATCCCTAATCTGAGGCCAGACACAAGTAATGTGAAGGTCTGACAGGTCAGGTGTAGGGAGGCAAATGATTTAGAAGCCCATTTAAAAACAATGTCTGTTGTTGTGAAAATGTAAATGCATTGTCCTTAAATATAATACAAGCTTCACTTTTTCAACTGTAATATCATCTTATATTCAGGGGACAAGAATAACACAGTAATAATGTATAATGTATAAAGCAAGACCACTTAGCGTATGGCAATTTTCAATGGGATCCCTTACCTCTGACCACAACATATGTGAATGAAAATGTGCTCTATGGGTACCTACAAGTCTCCCATTTACAGTCATGCCCACTTCATGATAATCACATGCAGTTTTTGTCATGCAGTATAAATGTGTTATTTTGCCCATTCAAATATGTTGTATTTGAATATTTCTGCATACTGGGGTCCCTAAACAGTCTTGGAATTACATAAATTAGGTATCACTGTAAAGCTGAGACTATATTATGGATTCAATGAGCCTAACTGTATTCATGTGTGATGATGTTAGTCCCCATAGTAGCCATTTCATATAGTGAGACCATGTTTTATAATTTGGTCTCACTGTATAAAGTGACCTGTCGTGACCTCTTGGATAATCACAGCCTCATGAAACCTTACAACCACAAACTAGAGACCTAGGGCATTCAGAGGATGTAAGTGCTCGTCATCCATTCGCCGCAAAAATGCAATTCTTGCAGAAATCTGTTTGATACCAAATCACAGCATGGCTTTTTCTGTGGTGTTTTTCAAGGTCTTCGTGTCTTTATGCAGTATTTTGGAGGGATTATTGACAATTTTTATCAATTCAGGAGTGGTAAAAAATCGTAAAATGTAGCACCAAATCTGTATAACACAAGAAATCAACCCATCAAATCAATCCATCAATCGATCAATCAATCATTAGTGAGCATGGGAATGGCCATCATATGCTTCTATCATAATGTTCTAAGCCCTTATACACTTTCGCAAGTTATCTTGACTAATTAATGAATACTTTTTTTTAATTCTGGTTAATGACTAGAACAATTTGACACAAAGTGCTGAGCTGCATCTCAAATTAATCTTCAGGTTCCCAACTTTCAGATGATGTACACCACTTCTATGTGACATCTACTGTTCTCCCCCTAAAGACCCATTTCCCCCCCTAAAAAAGACAAAAATGGGTTTATGGTGAAGACGAGTGGAGTGGAAGAGGTTAAGATTTTTATCATTTTATTTATCGTACGTGGGTGGTGCATGCTAAAAAAAATGAGTAAATTAGTTCAAACCAATGGACAGGAGCTTTTGGAGTTTGGGTTTAATCTCTCTGCATACTGAACAGTGCTTAATACTGTAGCTGGCTTTGGTTTAGAAAATTGCATGACACCATTCATTATGGAAGCAATGAATTAAAAAACCCCAATGGACTTAAAGTATTTTCTTGCAGATTAATTAAGCTGACCTGGAAACAAAACAAACTGAATCCATACCAGCTTTTTCCAGAGCTCTATTGCAACAATGCAATTAGTAAGAGATACTTTTACAACTTGTTTTGTATGAACAACCAGCCACAAAGTGTATTATAGTGTTAAATGTTAGTGTTAAAACCAGTACAAAAAACACTCCATCACCGCCATCATTTTTCTCAAACAAGCCTTCATCATCAGACCGGAGCAAAGCAGACAGTGGGTGCCAGAGGAGGCCCTTATAGAGCCTCGTCATCAGAGAGGAAGACGCAGCAAGCCCCACTGGCTCTCCCTCCTATCTCACACTTCAATCCCGGGCAGCCTGGTCTGTACATAGGCACCTCAGGGGACTGCTGCGGCTGGATGAGGAGGGTCTTTGAAAGGATGGCCTTGTGTGTGGCCGTTAGAGGGTTGGGGGAGGCAGAGTGAGGGAAAGAAAGGGAGAGAGGGAGTGAGGCTGTGTGGCCTGGGTGTTAAGACAGTTAGGCTATTGATGGACTCCAGTACATTCAGATGTTCAGATGAAGTTCTGGCACATCGTGTAAAATATTCATGAATTGGGTCTTTGAACATTTTTTTAAGTTGCGGGGAGTCTCACACAAAGAAGCTTGCTTTTGTTTCATCTGTGGTCTTTCGGCACTGTGGAGTCGAAGAATGAAAATATTTTTAGGTATGTTTTCCTCCTTTTTTCCCTTTAAAACAGAGTATTTTCTCTGTAGTGTAACCACTTGTTCTTCAGTGAGCACTGAATGCATTGACGCATAGACCCACTGACACCATATCATTAGAGAAGAAGTCTGAAGACACAAATACCGACATCTTCAGTTACATCACTTGCCTTCCCTGAGCACACATGTTTGAAAGAAATATTAGTGTGTACAGCTAAAAGGAAGATGAAACAATACAGTTTGGGTTGTTTGACATTCATTGTCCTCAGCAGATTCACTCTTTTATTTTGTCATTATTTTAACGTATCACCTCAATCTGCCAAATGCCGATATAATCCCGTCAGTGCTGTGGATCATTTTCCCCACTCTTGTTCCTTTTTGTGACATGTTCAAACCTCTGGGGTGGCAGTTGAACTTTAGAGAACAACACTTACGTGCAATTTTTCACAGTACGTTCCATGAGATGGTGACAGTAGTGGCTTTCAAATATTCAAAAAAGAAGGATATCATAACAGAATAAATGCGGAAAAAATAGAGAAACTGACTACAATGCATTCCAGAGAGGGAAACTGATATGCAAATAACTTTGCAACCAAATAATTATGTCAACATTTTTTTAAACTCAGTGTCTTTTGAGGTAATGCATTTTTGTTTATTGCAGCATATTTCTTAAGTCCTTGCTAATCCATCAGGGCTTTTCACAGCAACTTGCCAACTTTATCTAAAACTATATTCCCTCAAGTGTGAGGAAAAACAAGACGTTGGTTGGTGCTCATTTACAATAAACTCTTGTGTGGATGGCATTTCAGTACATTTAATTGTTGATACCATAGACTATAATGGCAGCTCCCCAAAAGTGAAGCCAAAACATCTCTATCGCCCCCTGGTGGCTGGCTGCAGTAAAGGTCATAAATCCTGCCCCCTCCATGTTAGCGTATGGGACATGAGCCAAACTAGAACGTCAAAGTACACCTCAAATAAATTATTCCCAAAGATAGATTCTGTCAAATTTAGGTAGTTCCTATCACGCTGATGTATGTTCAAGTGTTTATTTTTCTGATAAGTTTGGTTTTAATGAGTTATTTGATGCTATAAAAAGGGGGTGAGATGTCATGATTGACAGCTTCTCTGAGTGAAGTAGTCGCGCAGCCGGAGGCTCGGGAAATGTACGAGAGAGGAGATGTAACTTTAACTTTCCATAACAGTCACAAGTCTGCAAATGGACCGTGTGTTAATTTGATCATAAATGTAGTTATATTGATATTATGGTTAGTTGTTGTGTCTTTCTAGCCAAACGGGTACCGTGGTGCTAACGTAGCAGCTAGGTGGCTCACGCAAAGAGGCTGCAGCCGTGCTCGACTCGTGATTGGCTCAGGTGAGTGAGAGGACGGGACCTTAATACCGCGGCTTCAGCCCCCCAATCACTACTGCACAGACTCCGGCTCCAAAGAACGTCAAAATATCAAGATGACAGCTCCTGTATCCGGGATATTTTGGCTTCACTTTTGCACAGCGGGAGGGAGGAAGTGGAGACGTGTCGTCCATCTGCAGTCTATGGTTGAGCTTGAATTTTCACTGATAAAAAGGCAAGCAAATAAAAAATTTAAAAAAGTTTGTTCTATCATACATCATCCAATATGCACTGATAAGGCTAAATTTAATTTCCGAGGGCGTTGGAATGATGAAAGAATGCAAGTGTAATCAATCAGTGCTTATCATGTATTTTAAAGCTTACACTCATCATTTCTGTATCATCCAATTTCTGTTGACCAGAGTTAAAGCAACAGCTGACATTTTAAGGTGTTTTTCATCTGTCCTGGACCCGGGGTCGCTGCATGCCAATTGGATGAAAGCCACATTTTCTGAATTATAGCCCCCCACACTCACACACAGACCAACTCCTCGAGAGTACAGAACCCAATACTGATACAGGCTTCATCTGCTGCCATTTATGTGAGCAGTTTCTCATTTTGACTGAGGCATTTGAATTAGATTAGATATCTTCAATCCGATCTTATATTTAGATGTTTGATCATCATTATGTCAGAAAGTTATTATGTCAGGGTTATTTTATGTTCAGCCTCCTATCCTTCATAGTTTTCACAGTCTTATGAACAAACATTTCTTTTCTCTCTGCACCTCAGTTGTGGCATTCAGTCCATAGGGAAAATACTCTGCTGAGACATAAAAGCATAAAGAGATGGTTTGTGGGTAGAAATATGAATGAGAAGTACTTTGAATTCACAATAAACATGCTCACATCTTTTACAAACTATCACCTTCTCTTCACCTTCAGAGCCAGAATGAAATTTAAGTGAATGGATATGGACACGTCTCGGTCTGTGCTGCATGCTTCCTTTGATGTAGCTGTGAATTGTCATCTTTCATGAGCAGCTGACACTGACGTTTGACTGTGTGAAGTCTGGTAGAAGATGGATAGAAAGGCTTCATTCATTGCCATTGCACAGAATACAACAAAATTAACGTTCGATGTCACTTGAGTCGGCATTGGTTGGGGCTAGAGATGCACCGATCGCTCGGCAGTCGATCAAAACCGGCCGCAATATCGCTGCTGCTCTGTTGTGAATTCGGCGTAACAGAGGTTGCGTTGACTTGCACTATGCGCTCAAGCTCTGCTCTCCTAAATAAAAATGAATGTTAGGGTAAGGTAAATTATAACGCTATCATGATGTGTTCAAATGTAATCTTGTAAATCGTAGTTTTTGGCGAGAAACTTCAATAAATCCAGTTGTTTGAAAGAGATATTTTCACAGGAATATAAAATAGACATTAAGGTGGGAATTATGAGCCGTTTAACTTCCTAACACTAGCTCTAAGCAACTTACATCATTAGAATAATACATCATCAGAACTACTAATGCCAAGGTTGTTTTTAATCAAAGCAAATATTTAAATAAAAATACAATCATTTATTTCCTAATCATTTAAATTGTGTGTTTTCATGCAAATAATCACTATAAATAACTACAATAACAAAGTACAAGGATAACATTTAAAAGTTTTGACAGTTTACAGTGACTTTGGGACAGTTGAAATCATTTTTTGAAAAGGTTTTGGGACGGTGGTGAAAAAAGTTATACCGGAGCCTCGCGGTCGATTATAGTTCGGCCAAAATTGGAATAGTCAGGTCGGACTTTTAAAGGTCTCATATTGTAAAAAGTGAAATGTTCATGTCTCATTTATCATAAAGCAGATTTAAGTGCTGTATAAATACTGTGATAGTATCGAAACGCTCAATCCAGTGAGAAATACACACAAGCTGTTGCCTAGCAACACAGTTCCGTTGCAAAGACCCTATCCACCCGTATACAGATATTTTTAAAAATTGATATTTTCCTCTACGTTTTGGCTTCTTGTCCACACGCAAATAGAGCTTTTGGTCACAAAACTTTAAAGTTTTTCAAACACTTTCTAATGTGCAGATTTCTTTAAAACTCCAGTGACTTTGTGTCGGTGTGGACGTGTAAAACAGAGCGTTTGGGAAATGATGACGTCCTCTCCTCATTTCGCGCATGCCCATCGTTGCTTTGTGTAATGATGCATCAGAAACAATAACAAAGATGGTGGAATATCGGCTTTTTTACGTTTTGTTAGCACTGCTTGGACTAATTACTACTTTACATTTGAAAAATGTTACAGTCACAGGAACCAAAGCAGGGACAGATTAAACATGTCGAGGCCGAATGGTGATTGAAAGTGCTTTTGGACGATTGAAGGCGAGGTTTGGAGCACTCAGAAGGGCTGTGGACATAAACCTGAATAACCTCCCTTTCCTCATTTATGCATGCAAAGAGATAGTTGATGACAGTCATACAGTTCGACCAGGAATCCCATCCCCCCTACAAACACTTGTGGTGACATGTAAATATTACTGCTAGTGTTTGGAGTCATTTTTGCTTTGGAGTGTGAACAGAGATATTTTGTAAAACGAAGGTCGTGTGGACATATTATTTTTCTAAACGAAGGTGAAAAACATCTGTATACATGCAGACAGGGCCTAAAACGGAGTGTTTCGACAGAGGGTAAATACAGGCATATTCAGGCAGACAGCATGAGGAAAATAATGTTTTTTTTAAACATTACAGCATGTAAACATGTTCTAGTAGAAACATAAAGCATGAACCTGAGAATGAGCATAATATGGGACCTTTAAAAAAAAAAAAAATCGTAAATCGGCCAATAAAATTGCTATCGGTGCAACTCTAGTTGGGTCTGAAGACTACAAGTTTGTAAATGAAAAACATCTTGGGATGTTGAATTAGAAAGAAGTGAGTTTACCAGACCTCTGCAGCCCACTCCTTATCTCTGCTTGAGGCAAGCGGCTTCAAAGCTACATTGGCTGCTACTAGCATAACACAACTGCAACACACGACCGCAGCTTCAGTTACACTGCACGCGTGTGTTATGCCCCCTATATCCCAAGACCCGCGTCCCCCCAGGTCCCAGCCTCTTTCAATAGGCTTTGGTTTTGACAAGGAAGAGAAATGCATGGAATAAAAAAGATGATATCTCTGGTTCTATTTTTTTAAACTCTCTATTTTGAATCAACCATTGTTATACGAGTGCACTGGAAAATCGGTGTACTCTTTTAAATCATTGCATTTTCTCTCCCTAATGTAGTTGTGAAGCAGATTTTAACATAACCATGAACCCCCATTTCTCAACTTAACTGACCCATCTCACATTATTTAAAATCCCCTTTCACGCTAAGATGAAAACTAAAAAACATCATAATTTACTCACGCTGCATAACTTTTATATAAAAACAGCCCTCACTATGTGACCCGTGATGATTGCAAATGGTTTGGTATCCTGTAATCTTCCTGCCAAGCCCCGGTCTATTGAGCATTTATCACAAGTAGGAATGTTTTGTATATAGAGGATTGGATGTTCTCCATTATCCGGGAAGAATCGGTCTACAGGCGTTATCCATTACCCATTCATCAGTAAAACATGCTATAATGCTGCAGTTCAAGATAGATACAGTGGAGATTTAACGGGAAACGGAGGCGGATGTCTTTGTTAAAAAATAGAATGCAATCCGTGCCATTTCAACAATCGAGAGAAATAGATGATATATATATAGAGAGAGAGAAAGGGATGGATGTGACGGTTAATAAAAGGAAGTAAAGGTAATGAGATGGACGTGGGCCACAGGTGTCCTCTGAACAATTACAGAGCATGAACAGCTGGAGAAGCGGTGGGCCTGAGAGGCTATAAGAAGAATAACAAAGGAAGGAGCTGATAGAGAGCCGGGGGTGTCTGAATCCTTGAGAGTAAGAAAAATCACAAGTGTTTATCTTAAAAAGAGAAAAAGCAAGTCTGCCTATCGGTCTGACAGACTATAGACCCGAATAGATGAGTTCAGATGAGAGCCAGTAGCATTGATTGTCATTTTATGACTCACATAACAAAAAGCCGCGGGCTTCATTATCGGACGGATTGGCTGCAGTGTTGACCGACACCACCAAGGCTGGCTGTTGTGTAAAGCAGCTGCTCATGGAAGCACTACCACTCGGAGAGAAATTATTTCGACTCTGGGAACCTCTTAAGCTGTGAGCTGCAGAGCAAACAAACACCGCGCCAAATCCTATGTGAAATTCATAACAGTCGAGTCAGTTGGGAGCAGAATGAGGAATTAGCATATATACACTCTGCCATGAGTCAATGTTGAGTAAAGCTTTATGGCAGAGTTTTAAAACTCATTTGTCAACAGCAAATGGATCCAGGAAATGCAGGTGTGTTCAACTAACCAATTACACATTAAAGCGGTGAAGTTACTGCACTCTAATGTAAATTAATCTTTCTGAAAGTTGCTTGTTTGTGGCATCCTTTTACATATTTGCCAATGCAGTCAATTTTGCTTTTAGATTAATATATGCCTAGTGCATATATAGCGTGCAGGAAATATAAATGAGTGATCTAAGTATACGCCACTGTGTCCTTTGCTGAATACTAAATACATTTAATTGAGCTATAATATCACGCAGGGCTCTAAATGATTCAATCACATCACTTGAAGGGCAAAGTCAAATTTGCAATCTGAAAAAAAATGAAAGGGTAATGTCGATATGACGATTTAGACCTTACATGTTGATTTTACTTTATTGTCAAATGTGCGGATACCTTGCAAAAAAAAAAAAAAAAGATAACTTTTCCCATTACTTTTCATCGCTCTTCATAAAATAGCAACGTTATCATAGTTCTGTGTTTTAATTAAAACTCTAATGAGCGCAGTGAATGGTCCAAGGACTCCACGGCTGATTTATGACAAAGTAATAAATTACATACAGTAATGAATATTTTCAATTATAGAGGTCCTGCCTGACAAAATCATCCACCTCAATGGGTTCAAATGTGACAAGCGTCATCCTGTAACAGCTCAGATTGGATCTCATGTGGGAGCCAGGTATTACATTATTTACAGTTGCATGTATGAACGATACCCCCACACACATGAACGCTATGGCATGCTAATAGATGGCGATGTGACAACAGGAGGACGTAAAAGCCCAACTGGGACTTTCCTGTCTTGACCTAGTTACTGTATAATGGTTTGCATCATTATCTGCAACACAGTTATTCAAAGACATCAAAGCATTAAACAGAACACGCCACTAGCCGACTGTCCTTGGAGGGGAAATCCACAATCCACAATAACATCTAAATAAATTATATTGTGCTGAAACTATGAGTTGATTAACTGATTAGTCGAATGGCAGAAATTTGATTTGCGACAATTTAACTAGCTAACTAATACAAAGCAAGGAATCTGTGTGTCCTTCACATATCTCGAGAACCGTTCAACTGATCTATTTCACACTTGGCGGGTGTATTGCTGGGGACCCAAGGACGTGTAGTGACGAAGTTGGTGCAGTTTGGACACATTCAATATTGATAAAGCAATAGCGCTTTGCATGGGGGTTCAGGGCTCTGCAGACCGAGTCATTTACAGGACATGGCTCAATGACTGCATTTCACTTTCACTTTGCCTGGATGTTGGCTATACAGTAGTCTGCCAACACAAAGCAGCCTACAACTGAGACTAATGGGAATGTCATTATTTTTCATTTGTTCATACCAAACGTAGTAGCCAGAGGAAAATCTGGGAATTCATCCTGTGGGCACCACAAATATCATAATATAATATAATTCCATGGCAATGCATCCAATGGTTGTTGAGATATTTCAGTCTGGACCGAAGTGGTGAGCCATCCCTAACACCACATGGGTCTAAAAATACCAAAACATTCTCTGGTTCCAGTCTCTCTAATGAACTGCTGATCTACATCATCTGAAATATTGTATTTAAGAGTTTTGTACTGTTGATGAGACAAAACTAGAAATTTACAGTACAGATGTTACCTTGAGCTATGGAAAGTTCACAAGGGTTTTTTTCCCCACTGTTTTTTTTTATACATTTTATAGACTAAACGGTTTATCAATTAATAATAATAATAAAAAAAAATGAGATTACTTGATACTTGAAAAATAATCGTTAGTTGCCTACCTAACATTACATTTTGGGGTCCACTAGGAGCTGATGCATAAACAAAAAAACATTATAACAGTATAATATACTTCGAAGGCAACCTCTTGCCTCCAAGTCATTCATTGATTCCTGATTATGGACACCTCTTCGAGCATTATCGCACCTATACCATGGTCAATTGCCAAAGAAAAAAAATGACCATTAATTTGTATTTTCATGTGTTTTGCAAACGAAATCCAAAGTTTTTCACAAGTGATTCACTCCATTTCCCTGGTAACCCTGAGGGTTTGCTAATACCTGGAACAATTATCCCATAAGGTTCTTATGTTGTTCACTGCTCCAGTAAATAAGACGAACCTTAGATGCAACTTTCCAACAGAAGATATTTAGAGTCCGCTCAGCTCATACAATCACCCTGGTTCCCTGGTGTATTTAGTCTCTGAGAGAGAGAGAGAGAGAGAGAGAGAGAGAGAGTCTGTGTGTGTGTGGGAGATGGAGAGACACAAAAATGAAAGAACATAAAAATCAAAGCAACTGGCACAGGGGGTACCTGGGTGTGGACACTGTGGAAAATCAGCCTCGGGTCAGTGGCCACACACACACACGAGCAGATGTAAGGTACGATGTTGTGATGACATTTAGATGATATTTTCATGGACAAATGTAATTTTAGCTTGAAAGCTACATGCATGCTCTGAACCCGACAGGCTGTAAAAGTCACAAACACAAAACCTATTTAAACCTGCTACTTTGATGAGGACAGCGGGAGTTTTCGGACATCCTCTATTCAACAATGTAGCACAACGTTGTTACATTTCTGTTACATGCAGGGAGTCATTTATTCAGTGGACTATATTTAAAAGATCTGTCAAAGACTCACGGAGGTAATGGACATTTGTGTGCAGTTATTCTTTAAAGATGCAGTGAGTAGAAAATGGAGCAAATATGATTTTAAAAAGTTATTTTCATAAAAAGGTCACTATATCCTAACGGTAGTGCATGAGACAGGTAATCTGAGAAAAATCATGTGCCTCATACCCCAAGACCCGTGTCTGCCCGTGTCCCAGCCTCTTTCAATAGGCCTTGGTTTTGACAAGAAAGAGAAATGCAAAAACAACCAATCAGAGCCGAGCTAGAGCCTGTCATCTCTGAGCAGCTGTCAATCACTGGCGAACTCCGATCAAACAGTCAAACTAGGCAGCGCTGATCAAATATGAATCAATATTCTCTTACTGTAATGCCAGTTTCTCACCTGAAATGTTTTCCGAAAGATCTTGTAGTGTACTGTTTATCTGTAAAATGAGAAAGTTTGTGACCGTGTTGAGATCAGTTGAGAAAATACCAAGCACTGCCCACCAGCCGGAGCACAGCCAATAGGAACGCTCTCTCTCTGAAATGACCTGTGATTGGTCAAAGTCTCCTGTCACTGGCTAGATTTTTTAAAGCCTGAAAACAGAGCCATGAGGAGGAGCAGAAGTCTAGTTATCTCTCAGAACACTTGAATTACAATATGCTGAAAGGTTATTATGGAATTTTTGTCCAATGATACCAAACAATTGTTGCCTACTGAAGCTTTAAAGACAGTACATTATTTCACATTTAAGTATGAATGTATATCCACATATGGTTCCATCTCTCTCTCTCACACACACACACACCCTTTATATCGTGCATATTTCTCAAAAAAACAAGTGCACAAACTTTACATTCCTCTGTCTGAGGGTATTTTTCCTTCCATATGACTTGGTAATCCTAAAACGGACTTGATGATATCATTACATCCAATTTTCTTTGGCTATTATTATACCTCATTTATAAAAGCTCTGTCACTAACCTTATTCTGGGGCTTTAATTTCCAACTCAATTAGATTAGAGTGAAGTATGACTGAGAAAAATTTTGGGCAGCGGGATTCGGACATTTTTGGCTGCGTCCAATTTCCTCCCTGGCGTGGTATGTGTGTGATATGGGGGGAAATACCTTATCTAAATACCTACATCCGTTTG